>JASANA010007912.1:0-53987 GCA_030248095.1 Ptycholaimellus sp. GST1_10 | reverse complement strand
CATTTTTCCTGGCTCGCTTGAGAAGCAAAGGCGGCTAAGGCGACAGGAGGAGGTTGCGGGGGCTCTAATAGAGGCCAGTATTGGAAGAGAGGCCTAAGCAGAGATGACGTACCTCACTTGAGCCGCCTCCAATTAGTGGAAAGAGGCGAAAGCCAATTGACACTTTCCTACAGCGGCTTGGACAATCAACAAGCCAAGACTAGGCCCAGAGAATGGAAGGGAGGGACTGCACTTACTGAATACGCCCGACAAAAGAAAGACAGCGAATGAATAGGCCTTGAGAGGTGGGTGGGGGCAGCGCTGAGCTTTTTGTACGAAAAAAGCACCTGCTTCATTGGGAACTTTCTCTTACTTGATTAGCTTTTTTCATTGCAACTGAGCTGGGCCTAGTTAAAATGTGTGCAATGGCTGTGACGAATGATAAACACCTGCTAACACCTGAATGAGAGGACTGAAACTTTGGTCTACTTCATTGACCTTTTCCGTTGCAGCTGTACCTGGCCTAGGTGAGACGGTAAGGTTGCTTAAGTGTTGCTAGTTCATTGGAGTATGGTGGGCTTTTCTTCCCGCCTCAGCACTGCAAATGCCAAGTGAATAGGCAGAAAAGAAGAATACCAAGTGAATAGGCCGACAAAGCGTCTTTCGCAGAGAACAAATGCTATTGAACGGGAAATTTTCCTCGGCCTAATTGGTTTTTTTATTGTACCTGGTGTTTGCCCGATCAAAAAGATGGTCTCAATCAAATGTTTCTAGAGTTTACGCTGCGTGGGAAAAGTTTATCTCAAACTGACCGCAAAACCATAAAGGCCTTTTCATCAGTCCCTAGTGGGGCTGGTGAAAAATATGATATGGAGCTAAAGAGGAAATTGACTGGTCCCTCCATTGAACATGAATGACCTAAATGCGTCAACAATATGATACGCATGAAAGAACTTTCAAGAAAGAAGGCTTTCTCCTAAATTTACCCTCTTTTTCATATTTTTGAATGTTTGAACACTCAAAACTGAATTTTTGTTTTGTAACCCAAAACCAACTCAAAAATCTAGAATGGATATAGAGTTTTGTTTTGGGGGGGGGGGACCTGGGCCCAAATTTTGTCTGAATAATCCCTTGAAAAATCGCACGAAGAGCACAAAATTTTTCTAACGGAACATTAAAAATGTGCTGATAAAGGAAAATCAGCAAATTTTGTTTAAAAAATGGAAAATGTTCCCTCTCTCTGACGATTTCGGGGGGGGGGAGGGGTTTCGAATTCCTTGAAACTGGGGTGTTTCCTTGAACGAAAATCAGCTTTTTGAGCTCTCATAAAAGCATTCTCCGTGCTAAAGAGGCTCGATTTCTAAGAAATAAACCAGATAAGCTGGTAAATAATAAGTGAGCGATAATCATTATGCTGAAAGTTTGATGAGTTCCGCAGAAGGATGTAAAGGCCGACTCGCTGCAGCGTTGTTTTCAGAGGAATTTCAGATAAGCGCATAAAAATTGAAATAGATTTTGGGCTCATTGTGCAAGGCAACTAGCACGACGCAGCAACGATCCGGCTCAAATATCTGATTAGAACGAAATCTGAGACGTTTTGTCACGAGCAAAACAGATGCGATCCAGTAGATAGAAAATCAGCAAATATAAACCGCAAACAAACGAGTAAGTGTTAATGTTTTGATTCTGAGGGCTGACAAGAGAAGCGATATTGTTGGCTTTGATAGCGTATTCTCATTATTAGGCTGTCAACAGTTAGGGTACAAACAAGATTGATAACTGCTTTGCACTTGGCTTATATTATCGTTCATAGTTCACATGTGAGTAATCATCATTAAGTTAAGTTCCATCTCTTGCATCAACATAATTGGCAAAAAAGCATAAAAGCCCGGCAAAATCATTAGAAATATGGCTTAATACCTAGCACTCACTTGCAAAATACATTAGAATCAGCAATAAGCGCATTTCACACAATCAATGAGTTTGAAAGGATTGTCTTCGACAAAAGAGTATATGGCAAAGCACAATGTTGATCGCGAAGCGCATATCCAGCATATCTGTCATATCCATGGAAAATGGGAAGTGATTGATGCTTAGGCGAAAGCGTGGTAGTGTTGGTGAACAATCTGGGGAGTCTGACGAGTCTGGAGCAGAGCATCGTGGCACGGGAGGCCATCCTGTGGCTAGGTCCATCTCCTGTCTACACTGCTTCCATTCAATGTCGGCGGGTGTTGAGAAGCGGGCGGGTGGAGTGTGGCGCGGGCCTACGCAGGGGCCCTGATGACCTCGCTGGACATGCATGGCGTTTCCATCACTCTACTGCGCCACGCACGATGTAGCTTCCACGTCCTCGCCGCCCTCGGTCTTTTTTATTTGGTTATTATATGAAGATGGATCAATATTTTCTTGTAGTTTGTTTTATGAAGATTGGACCTAAAGTAGCTTGGGCCTGTGATTGAGCGAATGGTGTGCCTGTGCAGATGCTCCGACAGAGGCTCCCGCCTGGCCCGTGTGCGCAGTGGCGGGCCCTCAAGGCATCTCCAGCAGTCCACCCTCCCTCCACCCTCCCGCAGATCTACCCACTGGCCTAGGCCAGGCTGCCCCCGGAGTGCCCATTCCCCCAGGCAGCCACTCGTCCTCCAGCACAGCCATAGTGAGGCTGAGAGGGGCTTGCAGAGTTGGGGCAGCGGGTGGGGCAGGCGACGGCGGCGGTGCTGGCCAGCTGGCGGGCGGCGGAGGAGCGCCTCAACGAGCTGGACCGCCTCGCCGGCGACGGCGACAGCGGACACACGCTCGCCAGAGGTGCCGCCGGTTAGTCTTCAGCTCCTTCAGCCCTCCTCCTTCCTCATCCTTTGCCCCTATTTCCTAGTCCTGGAGGAGCTGAGCAGGGAGCTGGACTGGAGCCGGCTGGACCTGGCCTTCCAGCGCATGTCGGTGGCCTGGGAGGGGGCCACGGGCGGGACTTCGGGTGAATAGGGAAGGCTGGGAGGAGTGGAAGCGAAGGAGGCGCTATTGTAAGGTCCCGTCTATGCACTGCTGCTGGAAGGGCTGGGAGGTGGCCTACGGGAGGGCGCCGCTCCCGCCCAGTGGCTGGAGGGACTCAGGGCCGGCATCCAGGCTGTCCAACGCTACGGCCAGGCTAAGGTCTACTCTTTCTTTTTTCACCTGGAACATCTTAATGGCCGAGGCAGAAGCGTAGGTTTGAGAGGCGGCAGAAAGGAGGAGGAGAAATGGATGAAAAGGGTTTGAGGTTGGAGATCGAACGCTGCTGGACGCCCTGGTACCAGCTCTGGAGGCCGGGGAGGGCGGACTGAGCGCCATGGCTGCGGTGCCTTCCACTCTCTAGGCCAAGAGGATGTCTAGAAGAAACAGAAGCGCAGGCGGCGGAGGAGGGAGCGGCGGGTACGGGAGGTTTGGAAGCGCATGCAGGGCGCGCCTCCTACGTGGCGCCGGCCAACTACGCGGGGCAGGCGGATGCGGGGGCCACGGCTGTTGCCATCGCTTTTCGAGCTGCTGCCCAGGCCTGGCAGCAGCCGGCCTAGATCTGCCAATTTAGTTCTGAAACGATTTTTTGGATTCTTTCTAAGCGAGCCATTTATGGGCCAGTTTAGAGGTGGAATATTGGAATGACCAATGACTTATCATGAATTATAGGAGCTGGCGTATATTCTGTGGCTTAGTTTTGGTATATGTGATCTTATTTACAATTAGCATTAAACAAATTTACAGGAACCTTTGAGGATTGAAAAGCTTTTGAACGCATAGTTATTTATTTTTGACAACTGCTGCTAAATGTTGGCAGCAAAGCAATTGGCATAGAATGTGTCACACAGTGAAGGACTAAAAGTCCGGGCGAAAGTGATGAAGCAGAGGAATGTGAGATTTGCAAACAGGCCAATATGTTCAATCCAGCGCAATATTTAAAAGCCGGCACATATCCCTCCTATTTACTCTAAGGGAAACTGAAGAAGCGCTCTCGCAAAAAGGCTCGCCCATTGCAGCAGGTTCAGCGAAAGCCGTGGAAGCAAATGAATTCAGCAAATTTAGCTACTCTCCAGCTACCATAGCCACTCATTGGGAGATCACTCTGTCTAGTTCACTAGAGCATGAAGCGCCATGGAAATCGGGCCCCTGAAAACAATGCCTGACTGGGACTATAAGAATGAAATGAGGTGAGAAGGGGGGGGGGGGGGGGTAAGCAGTCAGGGGAATGGAGGGAGACGGGGCCAGGCATGTCGGACAGGTCCGCGCAGGGCTGCCTGCGCTGGGGAGAGAGAAGCAGGGCTGCTGAGGCCTTGGGCAGAGATGTGAGCAGGGTGAGATGGCTGCCGCGCCGCTTCAGCTCAACCGCTGGCTCCACAGACACACCGTCAGCACTGCAATACTCTTTCCCTGCTTATTTGGAAGGAAAGATAATAGAGTTGAGTGCTGCTTGGTCATTCCAAACCGTATTGGTGTGAATAGGAGTGTTACGGGAGGTGAGGATGGATGGGAGGAGGATGGTAAGGCTGGCAGAGCCGCTGTCGACCATGCGCGTGGGTTTGGGAGTGGTTGTGGTTGTGGTGGTGGTCAACGCCGTGCAGTTGCGCCCTAGACATTTCTTCTCCATCCTGCAACCTCTTTTTCCTTCCCTGGATTAACTTCCTCTTTTCTTTTCAAATTTATTCTTCTGTAGAAGAAGCAAAAAAAGAGCATAAATGGTAGAAGGATTAGGAAGTGAAAGACAAAAGAAATACGTGGCGTCGATGGGTTTGCAGGTGATTTCGGTGTCTAGGCAGTCGCTGAGCTGGAGCTGGGTCTGGCAGCAGTACTCGTAGAGCTCGCAGTAGCGGTGGACCTTGGCGATGTCCGCCCTCTCACTGGAGTAGGAGTGGCTTTTTCATGGGAAACAAGAAGGTGCGATGAACCTGCAGACGGGGTCCTCGTCTCTGGCTCTGGGGTCCCACTCCCCAGCATAGCAGCCGCCCACTGCCCAGCACAGCAGCACCAGGCCCACGCGTCTCCAGCTTTCCATCCCACCCACTCGCTGATCCCTCTCAAGCCTTTCTGATCCCCTCAATCCCAGCACCTCTCGATTGCTTCTGCAGATACGGAAACTTTGTTGCAGCCATGTCAATCGCGAGTGGTTTAACTGTTTCGAAAGCATTCCCACTGAGATGAAGAGCTAGGAAAAGGCGAATGCCGGAGCCAAAGAGCTGGGGCAAACCGAAATATGATATTTATTTTATAACAAACTAAAAAGAATAAAAAGATAGCATGAAGTTGATGAAAGCCAATAGATAGATGAAGCCGGCCTAATATGAGCCCTTATTCTGGCAGAGAGAGAGGACTAGAAGAAAAGCGAGAAGACAAAGGCAAGCTTGGTGCCAGGTGGGAAAAGGCATGGATATTGCTGGAGCTGATATGTATGATGATAGGGCGAGGCTAGGTGAGGGTAGAGGGATGGGAGGAGAGGGATGGATGTGTGCTGGAGAATGAGCTAGAGGGGTTATGGCGCTCTGGACGTCATTATTCATCTGACTTCATTAACGCCCAACAGCCCTGTCTCACTGAAAAATACGCCTCTCACCCTCTTTCCCCTTTCCACCCATCCTCTACTCACTACAGACTACTAGAAATTAGTGCCGAATATGGGCAAAATTTGCTTAGGATTTGTGCCCTTTTAAACGTCAACACTTTCAGTGGCTTTTCTGTGCCACTACTGATTCGCGATGGGCTCAACAAAAGTGACGAATATGCAAGTTGCTGATAGGATGAGGTCGTTTTTTGAAGGAATGTTCCCAAGGCTTACAAAGCCAATTACTGAATTAAGACGGAGCCTTGGGCCAAAAAACGGAGAGCATGGTAAGGAGGCAGCGATGCATAACTGATAGGCAGGCGTAGTGGGGGATGGCGGCTGGGCAGAAGAGAGAGATGAGGAGGGAGCGGGAATGGAATGGGACAACTGGGAGTGTCCGCCCTGGTTTTTTCTGCCAAAGCTCCCCGCAGGCCTCTCCGCTGTTGGTGGGGAAGGCGTAGGAGGGAGGGGGGAAGAGAGGAGTGGCGGGCGTCCTTCTGGCCTCTTCTGCCATCGATCTGGCCAGCCCCTTGGCCTGGTGCAGGCAGGAAGGGGGGAGGAGAAATTGAGAAATAGGCTCGCCGATCCTTCCCCCAGGCTTACGCCGTTCCATCCCGCCTCCCCTAGGCGGAGTTGAGGGGGGAGGGGCTACGGAACGGCGGGAGCAGGGGCAGAGCAAGTTGAGGCGGAAAGAAAGTCTCTGTCCCTCCCGTCCTGTCCCCAGAGAGGCAGGCTAGGTGCAGGGCCTCCGCCATGCAATCCCCTTCCCTTTTTCAGTCAGCCCACTTCTTTCTGCCCAGCCTAGGCCTGAGCCTTTCTGACAAGCGCAGATAAAAAGGAGGCACTTTCTCTCAGCTCAAGCACTAACGAAGCCAATGGGCTGAAAGTGAGCTAATGAATGCGCGAAAGGGGCTTACTACGGACTCCAGAATGTTGCCAGAGGCCCTCGGAGAGGCGGCAAAAGAGACAGGGAGTAGAAAGGCGCGAGGCGAATGAAGGAGTGAGCAGATGGGCCGAAGAGAACAGCACGGCCACTACAGAAGGGTGGCCCTATCAGGATTGTTCGCCGGAGTAGTGGTAGGGAGAGGGGAGTGGATGAAGTACCTCTTGGTCCGAGAGGGAGAGAGGGACGGAAGCAATGCATAATTCATGGAGTCCGGGTAGGGTGTGTAAGTGGATGTGGTGGGATTGGAGATTGAGGGGAGGAAGAGAGGGAAGGACAGAGAGGATCCATCCAGGAGGGGGGACAGTCACTGTCCAGCAGAGCCCGCATGCAACAGGCAATTTTCCACTTGCCCAGCCGTGTGATTCTCCTGTCCCCCCCAAGGTCTCCTCCCAGCCCAGTGTCAGTTCGAGGTGTGGACAGAAGTGGACAGGGTGTGGGAGTCAGGTAGGGGGCGCTACGGCTCTATTATGCTCCCGAGGGCTCCGGTGCTCTTTCTACCTCCTCACCTCCCTCCCTCTCCCTCCCTCCCACTCCCTCCCTCCCTCTCAACAGGGGCCACAATCGGGGAGGCAGTGGAAGACGGTGAGGGCGAAACCTCGTCACAACAGCGCATTAGGCCTCACCCCGACTCCCTTATACAATGCCCCTTGGCCCCGAGGGTGTGGAGGTGAGGTGGGGGTTGGGGCCCTTGGAGGTGTCGCCCTGCCCTGCCCCAGGCCTAATCAGCCCTTCTCACTAGACTGCTTCCAAACCTGGTGAACCGGAAGGCTCCCCCAGCCGCAAATTGCCACCCTCCACCGCACCTTCTTTACACCTTAAAGACTGTACAATCTGGCTAACAGGGGCTGAGTGAAGAGCGATGCAGATGTGGCCAGGCTGTGAGACTCTGTGACTGAAGGAAGCGGGGTGTTGGGGGCACCCAGGTGGGGAGGGAATTGGGCGGGGTCGTAAAGAGGAGGGACTGAGACTGGAAGCGCTGTCCAGGCTTAGGCCAGAGGCGGTAATTAGGTTGGGGGAGGAGGCGGGGAGGATGGACACGGATGAGGCGACGGGTAATGGACAGACTAACCTGAGGCAGGACGGAAGCCGGGGACAGGGGAGCTGAGAGACATTGAGGCTTTGCGGGATGATGAATGAGCAAGGCTATGGGATGGCTAGATTTGACAGCCCCGGCCCTCATTCAGAGCCCCGCTATCTATGCTCTCCTATCAGTGGCCAGCAACAAGAGGGGGTCTCTCTAGACGCTGACAGCTCTCTGCTCCAGCAAGGCCCTGTGGCCTAGTGGCCTATTGATCGGCCAAGGTGCTTAGGCATTCCGCCTCCTCCACAGACTGGCCAGGGGTGTGGGGGCTCGACAGGCTGCAATTCAATGACTTCGCCCCTCTCGCCTCCTCCTCAGTCCAGGAGGGGCCCAGAAACCAAAAAGTGGCCCACAGGACAGGAGGTGCCAGCCCGTACACACCCGCCTAATGTAGTCAGTCACAAAGGGGCGCAGAGGCCAGGACAAAGTTGGCCTGCCCTCTCCGCTCAACGCCCTTACTCGCCCAAACAAGTCGCCAGCCTGAACCCCCACTTATCCCAGCACCTTTCCCACTACGCCCCCCTCCCTACTCTCCCTCTACGCCACAGCCCACCTGACACACTTTCCTAGAGTTGGAGCAAAAGTGCGGAGGCCAAACGCGCTCACTTTGTGAAGCGGTGAACTGTAAGAAATAGTACACAGATTGGCAGGAATGAAGCAGAGTGGACGGCAGTGGGGAATGGGGTGAGAGGTCCGGGGCCCCTGTAAAAGTGCTCGATGGACGGCAATTGGAAGAGCCGGGGACCCCTTATCGTAAAAGGGGTGTCGTTGGAGTGATATAGTAGAGAAGGGCTCTTCAAAAACTAAAAAAACCTCGCAAGATTTCGCAACTGTTTCAAGAAAAAAAGACCAGCATTGCAAAAAAGACCAGCATTGACAAGAAAAGCAGCTAGTAGGGGAGGAAGAGTGGAGGGCGTGGCGCTGGCTTGTCAGCAAAGACCTCCTCCACTCAGCCTGAGAGCTCCCTTTTTGCCCCTGCCCTCTCCCTCGTCCACTCCTGCTCACTTCAAAATAGGTTTCAAGGCGAGCCAGCTGAGGGGGAGAGGCAAGAAAAGGGGCTGGGGGCAATTTGTCAGGCGGCATGGGAATTCTCTTCTCCCTCCCTCCGCCACTAGCCGCTCTCCCTCCTGCCTCCACTTCCCGTCAGCCTTTTTCAGGCCAAGAGCCGGCCGATGTAAGCTACCGCTCAGCAGGGAGGCAGGGAAGAACGCGAGCCATCAGCGCCCCAAGATCACTCAGACACCGCCAGGGCTCTCTCTCTGCCTCTCCCGCATGCTGATTTACAGATCCCCGACGCGATTGAGAGGCAAAGCGCTTCGGGGCGACTCCTGGGAGACGCGGTCGCAGCATTGGCTTCTCAGATTTCCTCAGCTCAGCCCCTCCCTCCCCTCCCCTGCGAGGAGGAGAGGACGGGCCTGAATGAAAATGCTTGCGCAATGGGGCGCCCCTTCCCCAGGCGGCCAAAAGGCCATCACACGGCGGCTTGGGCAAATAATGAGGACCACGAGCCTCAGCTGGTGGTTGAGGGGGGTTGAGAGGAGGGTTGGGCGTCAGTGTCTCTCCGGAGGGGGTTAATTGGAGCCGGGGCAGGAGTGGGAGGAGAGGAAGCGGAGGAAAACAGAGGGGGGAGCAGGAGGGGAGCTTGCATGGCTGATGCATGGGAGAGGGCGCAAACAGAGGCCAGACCACAAGCAGGGCCTAATGAAATAGCCAGGAGGCGGCTGCTGGCATGCTGAGCAGTCAGAGAGCCTGTAACGAGCATTCCCTCCCTCCAAAGACTTCCTCCCTCCAACACAGCTCCCAGCAAGGGCTCTGCAGCTAGATTTGAGGCTGCTGGAGAGGCGAGGAAGGCACTCGATGACGCAGAGGACCCTTGAAACTGCGCTCAAAAAGGTGTAAAAGGCAGCGGCATTTGCTTCTTCAAACGAAGGGAGTGAAGTGTTTTCCCTGCGCGTGAAATTGAATAGCTTTGAAAAATTTCAACTAAGATATTGAAAATTTGGTAGCAAAGTTGCACCAGCCATTAGCAACGAAGACAGAGAAGAATAGCATCGAGATCGATGCTGGAAGACATTGGGTCCATTTTTAGAGAAAGGCCAACCCCTTGGGCTTTGTCGGCTAACGAGTTTTCGCTAGGAAAACGAAGGCTGCAATGAAAGCCCCAACTGAAATTCCCCAACGCAAGAGCAGAGTCAGCCTGCTCTGGCAGCAGTTGAAAGTAAATCAATGAATGGGGTAAGAGAAAGCCGTGAGCTGTCCGAATGCTTTCAGGCGGAATCAGCATGGACTGGTAGGCTAGCAGGATGAGTGGACGAAGGCCGAGGAGGAGGAGGGGAGGGGGGCAGTTAGGCTAGCGGTCTGGGCTCCATTTGGAGAGTCGCAGGGGTGGCGTCCGGGCAAACACTCAGGGGGTGAGTGAGGGCAGGGAAGGGGAGAGAGCCGCCGTCCATTGCGCAAATTGTCTCTGCAAACACCTCGCGGCCTGTCCAAATCTGGCCCCTCCCCTCCTTTCCCCATCCTCTGCTTCCAGCGCGAGAAAGGGAGCAGCAGCCTCTGGCCTAAGACGCCGCAATCCGATCCATCAGCCTAAAACACCTCTCCGCTTCTTCCGCCCTTTCCCTTTCCTCCGAATATAACGCGCCTCTTCTGCCTCACAAGGTTGGAATAAGCTCCAACGCAGCCCAAACATCCATTGATCTAGGTATAGCAGAAGCTGTAGGTAGGAGTAAATTGGAAGTGTTGTTTGAGCGATAGATTAAATATTGACCACGAGGGGGCCATCTAGAGATAGATGAAGAAGGCGTGTCGGGGGGCAGGGCAGGGCAGTGCGGCGGAGGGATGAAAGGAGTGCCTCTTGAGTGCCGCTAGGAGTTCCCGAAGCGGCTTAGAGTGTGTGTGTGCTGAGGACTCCTTAATGGGAGCGGAGAGGCACTTGTCGGATTAGCCGACGGTAAGCGGGCCAGTGACCGCTAACTTTCCCAGCTTTAGTTGGCTTCCATCCGTCTAAAGTCTTCTTTTCTTCTCCCATCATATATCTCGTCTATTTATATCCTCCAAAGAATAATTTGAATTAATATATATCGCGATTAGAACAAACAATCGCTACGAATTTCAGGAATGTGTTACGCCCCTCTGCATCCGGTTCTGCCCCCCTCCATGTCCGGATGGGCCCGCCTCCACATACGAATGTGTGGTGGTCAAACTTTTAATTTTGATATTGATTTGACATAGAAATTCCTCAGAATTAATCATCACTCATGTTTTGAAAGGACAAAAGACAAAGCAAAATGAAGACCACAAAAAAATAAAAAGAAAATGCTTGCAGCTGGAGTCGAACCAGGCTGTCTCAACATTAGAAAGGGGCAAAAAATTGAGGAAAGATCCGTAAGTCATCCCTTAAGCCAGACCAGATCACCGGGAATACGGAACCATCTCCTTGGCCAGGATTAGCGATGGTTGGGGAACAACCAGGAACCCCTGCCCTTTTGGCTCTGCAGACTCAGTGCTTCCTCGCCGGGCTTTTTGCGCCTAGCGCAACCTACAAATGCAGGACCTTTGTGATCTGTCCATTAAGACACGTTACCTAGGTGGTTAAAACAGCTAGTCTATCATTTTCAAAAGTCGGAAATTTTGTGAACTTTTTTTGGATAAATTTTATACCAATTTAGAGCCCTAGTCAAAGGTAATTCAGGAAAAATAAGAGCTATTGCAAAAAGATAAATGGTCATGAGCAACGAGTTCTGCAAAAATGGTAATACCGTATACCCAGAACCCAGTTATCATTAGCAGATTGCAATAACCTGCACATCAATTTTTGCGCGGCCGAAGGCCGCCTGCCGCGGAGGGCAGGGCAGTCAGAGCTCCGGAGGCCGGAGGGCATGGGTGCGGAGGCCCCGGAGCGTAGCCTAGCATGCGAAGCATGCTAGGCGAAGCGTAGGGGCCATAGCACCCGTGCCCGGAGGCCGGAGGAGCTCTGGCGCCCTGCCCGAAGCGGCGGGCGGCCAAGGCCAGCTTAAGCAGTTACCCCATTTTTGTGTCCGTCTGTCCGCATATTCCTAGGGCGCGACAGCGCCCTAGTTATGAATGGGTGATCGAGTTTTTGGGTGGTTGCATGTCACGAAATTCAGCGCCTTGGATATTGGTTAAAACTATGGATATATGCATATCGATCGAAAGCTCTTATGCTGCTGCCGATGACGAAAATCGTGAAATTTTGATTTTGGCCCTAGAATTTGAGTTATTTTCAAAAAACCTACAAAAAATGGGTAAAAACATGACATGACCAACTTTAAAGTGTTCTCATTTTTGAATGAAACTGAAATTCAAAAATCGAAGAATTACGTGTTTTAGCAAATTGTTTCAGCTTTCCAATAGTGCTATTTGTGCTATAGGTTACGTGGAGAAATTTTCTAATCAATTCACGTTTTTGAGTGCGATTTTGTTCAATTTTGTGCTCTACCCATTTTGTAATGTTTCATTTTAGTGAAACTGCGCAGTTTTACATGTTCCGTTTGTTGAATGCTCCTCAAAGTTTAAATTGATGCTCAGGTAGTAGTTGGTACGGTATTTTTGGCAAGCCATTGTCTCAAAGTATATCAATGAACGAAGCCTTGTTCATGTGGTGAACTCCTAGCCTTTTTCATGTGGGAAAATTAAAAAATGCCTTCCACATGAACAAGATATAGACAAGACTAAAATGCTACAGCATGAGAAGCTTATGAATTTGCGATCATCAAAAAGAAATAGACAAGTTGTAACACAATCCTAACTTATTTTGTTTTGAATTGTGATAAATTTTAACATGTCCATTTGATTGGCTAGGTCCACTCAGTGGTGGGCAAGTGTAAAATGGAAAAGGTGGAAAAGTTGGTAAAGCAAAAAAAAATGGTTCCGATTTGGTCCACTTGGTATGCTTAGTACATAGAATTCCAGATTTTGCAGGCTACTTGGTATGCTTGGTACTTGGAAACCAAAATTCCAACTTTTCCACCTGAAAAGGGACTTATTTTTTCCTTGTTTTTTGACGTTTTTTTGGTTTAAATTCTTAATTTTTCTCTCCCCCAGCGTGTAGCGAGTGCTCTCAAACAGGTTTGCAGCATTCCTAAGGCTTCTGCAGGCTGTGGCTGTGTCCTTGGAGGGACAGTGGGAATGTCATGGATCCGAGGTGCAAGAACTCCCATCCTCCAAGTCTGCTCCCAGCAAGCGCAAACTGCCCTCCACAAAGTCACAGCCTCAGCAGTCTGGTCCTCTTTCAGTCTTTGCCCCTAATACAAGGCCCTAATACAAGAGAGAGGAATGCAGGAACGAAGAAGCCGATGCTGGATGACACGGATCTGGACTGCATGGACGCTGTCATGGATGTCTCCTCCCTCTTCAGCCTTGACAGCGGGGGCAGCACCGTCAACCTCTCTGAGACCCCGCGTGACCTGGATGTGGAGGATCGGGAGGACGAGGAAGCTCCACTACTGAAGCGCGTCTCCTCCGCCATCAGCCACATGAAGCTCCTGCTCGCATCCTACGAAGGGCTGACTCTCCATCCCAACGACAAGGCTTCAGGTGTCCACCTCTTTGCAGATCCAATTGCAGGATGCCCACTCATCTGGTCAATACAGATGTGGACCCGATGCAATGGTGGCTGGGGCTGGATTCCCAGAGGCACAACTACTTCGCTCTCCTCCCCATCCTAAGCAGCGAATCCCCCCTCCGTCAGCTAGCAACCACTATTCTAGCAATGCCTTCCTCCTCTAGTGACGTAGAGCGCCTTTTCTCCACCATGGGGACCCTCCTCAATTACAAACGAAACTCCCTTTCCTGCGATCAAGTCGTCGCTGAGGTCCTTGTGCAGTGTAATCCCAGCCTTCTCAAGGACAACAATGTCTAGATTCTCATGCCAGTTGGACCCAATTTAGCCTCCGTTTCGTTGCATTGAGCCTCAGAATTGTCTTACCATCGTTTTTTGATGTCTTGTTGGCAAGAAAACGCGAGAATTTGGACCGGTCCTTTTTCCATTTTCCATGCTAACTTCGAAAGTGGAAAAATTGGAATACATGGAAAAAAATGCACTTGGTAAATTTTGGGGTTGGCCAGTATAGGGCAGAAATGTAACTTGGAAAGGTCGCGGGTCACTTAGAATTTTCCAAGTACCATAATTTTTCCACCTGCCCACCACTGGGTCCACTGTCTAAAAACTCCACTGCTCATTCATAAGCAGGCGGCAATTTTGGCACAAAGAGCACAAAAACTTTCGAAAAATTAATAAAAAAAGTAAATAACAAAAACAAAGTAAAAATGCAAAACAAATTTCCATAAATATACATCGAAATAAAGTTGTTGAATTTTTTAGTTATAATAAAACTAAAAATTATCTTTTAGGTGTAAAAATTGAACAATATCAAAATCAAATTGAAACAAGCAAAGGTAAAATTCAAGTTTGCAAACATACAAAATATGATCGATTTTTATTATGCATTGGGGCATTTATTTCTTCTTTTTGAGACTTAAGGTTCGAAAATTAATCCAAAAACATTACTTAAAAATTAAACTTTGAAAATTATTCAAAAGTTAAGCGAAAATTGAAGATAAACACGCATTGGATTACTCTACTTGGGAAGGATTTCTGCCATAAATTGCCGCCTGCTTATGAATGAGCAGTGGAGTTTTTAGACAGTGGACCTAGCCAATCAAATGGACATGTTAAAATTTATCACAATTCAAAACAAAATAAGTTAGGATTGTGTTACAACTTGTCTATTTCTTTTTGATGATCGCAAATTCATAAGCTTCTCATGCTGTAGCATTTTAGTCTTGTATATATATGTGTCTTTCCGGGGCCCGTACTCCGCGGTTTTTCAACGAAATTGGCTGATTTTTTGCATGAAAGTCCGCTTGGGTGGTATCTCCAGGCCATTTTTTGGGATTGACGTAATTTTTTGATTTTCGGCCAAAACTCAATTTTTTGATGTTTCAAAATACGAAAATTCATAAATCACTGGTTTTTCAATGAAAATGGCTGATTTTTTGCATGAAAGTCCGCCTGGGTGGTATCTCCATGCCATTATTTGGGCTTGACGTAATTTTTCGATTTTTGCCCAAAACTGAATTTTTTGATGTTTCAAAGTACGAAAATTAATAAATCACTGGTTTTTCAACGAAATTGGCTGATTTTTGGCATGAAAGTCCGCCTGGGTGGTATCTCCACGCCATTATTTGGGCTTGACGTAATTTTTCGATTTTTGCCCAAAACTCAGTTTTTTGATGTTTCAAAGTACGAAAATTCATAAATCACTGGTTTTTCAACGAAATTGCCTGATTTTTTGCATGAAAGTGCGCCTAGGTGGTATCTCCAGGCCATTTTTTGGGCTTCACGTAATTTTTCGATTTTTGCCCAAAACTCAATTTTTTGATGTTTCAATGTACGAAAATTCATAAATGACTGGTCATAAATCACAAGTAAAACTTGGAAGAAATGAATTTGCAATTGGCAATGCTCGTTCGTGTAGCTTAAGTGTTTGGCTTGGAAATGAGGCCGCGCATCTTGGCGCCAGCCGAGAACACCTTGTTAACATTTTCAAACAACATACAATCAATTTAACAGCAGACGAGCATTTTGTTCCAAATCTTTCTGTACTAAATAAGACACCTCAACCGGCCAGCATCTCTCCTTCTCCTCAGCATCCAGGTTCCTGCAGCCAGAATACGTTTCTATACAAATTGGTTTGTACCAGATGAGACCTCACTCACATATCAACTGGATGTGGAGGGGGGCACATCGGATGTGAAGGGGGCATGCAGAAGGGGGGGGGGGGGGGGTGAAACATGCATCCTGATTTTT
Organism: Ptycholaimellus sp. GST1_10; assembly: GCA_030248095.1. Taxonomy (NCBI): domain Eukaryota; kingdom Metazoa; phylum Nematoda; class Chromadorea; order Chromadorida; family Chromadoridae; genus Ptycholaimellus; species Ptycholaimellus sp. GST1_10. Next base: position 38,593 of record JASANA010007912.1, on the reverse strand, counting down.
TGCATTTGATATACGCCCTCGCGAGAAAACGCCAAAAAGATAAGATTTGATTTAGAAAATCGAAAAAGTGCCGTACGACGGCTTTGATGGGTTTGAGAAATCATGTCCACAATCACAATCACGATGCACCGTGCTGGAGTTCTCAACTTGCCCTGATTCGGCATATTTGAGCACCTGCTCAATCGCAAAGCAGTCTGGCCCAGTCGCTCCTGAGGCTCTGCAGCGTGGACAGGACGCCTGCCATTGCACCCACCTAGAGCATAGAACAATCCTCCTCCCCACTCCCTCCTCCTCTCCTGGAACCTTGGGCGACAGATAGCCTAGGGAGGCTAGCGGGAGGCAGATATCCAGCCCATTGCGTCGCAGCTCTGCCTTCACACAGCGCAGCTCATAGTCTCGCCTCTGTTGGGCCTGTGAGAAAGAGAGAAGCAGAGTAAGAGAAGCTCGAGAAAGGCTGAGTGAGAGTGCCTGGCTGCCAGCAGCTGGCTCGCTAAGAAGCAGCAAGCGGCGCAGGTCGCGCAGGATGTAGGCTGCAAAAGCGGCCAGCCAGCAGCGGGCGGAGCGGAGGCCCAGCGGCCCCGGCTCCAACTGTACCCCCCACCTCTCTCCTCCCGTTCAGGAGCAGAGAAAGAAGGCCGCTGACTTTGAGGACGCGGGCCTTGGCGAGGAAGAGGAGGTGGTCGTTGAGCAGCCAGAGGAGCTTGGCCAGATGGCCCAGCACTGTCAGCCAGCGGCTACACGCATCGCCTCCTGCGTCCTCCTGCCAACTCCCAGCTATGGCCGGGGGGGCAGTGGGGATTGTGGGGCAGAGTGGGACTTGAAAGGCAGCACGCCAGGCGGCACGGGCTGTGTCGGGGCTGTTGAGGATGCGGAAGAGTTTGCGCCCGTCCGAAACAGCAGCCTCGAGGCCGCGCAGAGGAGTCTGGTAGGACGCCTGCGGTCTGCTGAGCACCAGTAGGCGACTGGTGTACTGAAGGAGGCGGAACCAGCGGTCCCTGCAGCCGACTTCTATGACTCCGGACAGGTTCAAATGAAGCTAATGAAGCTACCTGCGTATGGCCGAGGAGTTGAACTCCACGAAAAGGTCCACGGGGTTTCTTGAGCCATCCGGCATCTGCGCCACTCATGAGGAATGTATTTCGGTCTACTTATTTTTAATCACGATTCTACTGCTCTCTTCAGCTGATTATTTGGTTGCCTTCCATCTTGTAGTGGAAGCTTTACTCAACAGTTCAAAAGAAAGGTATAAGTGGAGTAGTATTATGCGTTGAGGAATGTGGGTGATATCAGTAGGTAGGGAAGTGTGAATCGATGCGAGTGGCCCAGTCATGTAGGCCGCCCTGGACGTCGCGAATGACGGAGGCGGGGAGCAGAGGCCGCAGTGCGAGGACGGCCTTCTGGGAGTCGTTGCCGCGCTGACACACCACCAACACTGCACACTTCTCTCTTCCCTCTCCTTCTCTCTCTTCTCCAACCTCCACCCCCAAACGAAAGGAGAGCCAATGGGGCAAAACTAAAGTGACCATCATGGACGCCGCCGGACTCCAGACTCTCGTCAGCCAGGCGGAGGGCCGCCGCCTCTGAGTGCTCCAGCTCTCGCAAGGGAATGTCTGCCATTTGAGGGGCATGAGGTTCTGGTGTGGAGGGAAGGATGGGTACTGATGAAGCGGGGTAGGTGGGCCAGAGCGAACTCGTGCCGGGGGCGGACGTCCAGGAAGACGACGTCCTGCCCGCCCTCTTCTCGCAGCATTTCTCGCAGATCGAACACCGAAACCCGCTCATCCGCTCCCAGCAGACTCAGACTTGAGATCTGTTAGCCATACAAATTATTCCTCTTTTTGAGGTTACATTAGTTTAACAGTGGAATATTTAGTTTACAAAAGGTGCAGTAAGAGAAGAATAGGTGGACCTTGTCACAGGCGGCAGTTCCACAAAAGGCCTCATAGTCAATGAGCTCTCGAATGCTAGGTGCATCCCCACAGACTGCACACTCCGCATCTCTGCCGCGCAGTCGCACCTTCCTCGTCTCTCCCGCCAGCCCATCGAAGAGGAACAGGAAGCCCGAGTAGGAGCCTCAGATGGAGCCTCTTCTGGTAAAGCTTGTGGAAGGGCGAATAAGTACTGGGCAATCCGACGAGTATCTTGAGGCACTCCAGGGCCTGCAGCGAGGCGAGGACCCCGCAGATGGGGCCAGCCACGCCGCCCTCAGAGCAGGGCTGCACCGAGCCCGCCGGCGGAGGCGTAGGGAAGAGGCAGCGGTAGCAGGGGCCTCCTCTCAAGTGGGATGCCACTGGTGAGGCTGAGTGTGAGGGCGTGAGGGATGGTGAACTGGTGATGATAGAGGGTGAGCTGTCCTTCCCAGCGAAGGGCGCTGGCGGAGACGAGGCTCTTGCCGGCCAGAACGGCGGCGTCGTTGATGAGGTAGCGGGTGGGGGCGTTGTCGGAGGCGTCCGCCACCACCGAGTAGCCCTTCACCAGCTCCAGCGCATTGCCCGAGCTTAGGCTTATCCCGTGTGTCTCCACCACCACAGACGAATTTAGTCTGCACTCACTCTGCTCATTTTATAAGGATTCATGGCAGAACTGGTTGATCTTGCTAAAAAGGTAGTTTTAGCTTTGGATAGGATGAACCTGTGAATGGCATCGGCGAGGCTGCGAACCTTGGGCAAGCCTTGGGCGGCCTCAGTGTGGGCGACCTGCCTATGGAGGTTGGCGGCCTCTACCGAGTCGTAGTCCACCAGCCCTATCCTTCCCACTCCGGCCCCAGCTCAAAGCGCCTCCATTCTTAGCCTCACAGAGTTTAGGCCTTGTCTGAACCTAAATAGAGCGCCAGAGGGCAGCCCAGTCCTCCACAACCGACGATGAGGACGGAGGCGGCTTTCAGGCCTGCTTGCCCTGCCAGCTAAGGAATGCAAAAGGCAGAAGCACATTTGAGAAAGGCTAACCGGCAGCTCCGATCTCAGGCAGAAGCAGCTGGCGACTGTAGCGAAGGATCTCCTCGTTGCTCAGGTCGTGGCCTTCTTTCACTGCCTCCATTACCTGCCCATCTCTGCCATGCTTTTTCTTCATTCCGCCCTCTCTAGCTCTCTTCTTGCTCGGCTAATGGTCCAGCTGCCCAGTGTCCTGGTTCTAGATTGTCCATCACTCATTCGTGAAGCTCGTTTATTGGGAGATCAATAAAGTTCCAACTAAGAAACACTTGAGGACGAATTGAGTAGAGAGTAAAAATATCTTGGGCTGATGAGAAAAAGAGAGAAAAAGGGAGTGTTTGTTGGCTATGAGCCGTAGAAGAGGATCTCTGGGAGCTGGCCTCCTTGAACGCCGGTGCCATTGGTGGATTCGCTGGAGGCCTGGAACTGGAAGCTTATCCGCCCTTCCGTCACCTGCAAGTGAACAAACTTCTCAGCTGGCATTGAAAATAAGGGCTTGGAAGAGCCTCTGTCTGTCCATCCTGTCCAAAGTAGCTCAGCTCACCACCCTCCAGAACCACGGACAGGGTGTAGAATTGCTCTGGCTCTATCTGCACCGCTCTCTCGAACTCCACCTGCGTTTTCACCGCCTTATTGCTTTGGCTGGGCAATCATGCAAGATGTCAATCAGCAGCTCCAGAGCGGTACTTCTCTGCCCATTGGCTTGTTCCGTACACCCCCACTTCCGTATAACCATAAAAAAGAACCGGAAAAGCAGTGGAGCTGCCGTCGCAGTGTATGTCTCTTGTGACAGAGGCTAGGAGGGCGTTGCCCAACTTCAGCTCCAGAGTGGCCCGGTATTCCCCAGCCCCCTGGCTAGTCCCGTACACCCCCGCCCCCGCTACCCAGATCCGCCGGTCCACCGCAAACTGGATGCTGTCCACCCGCCCGCGATAGCGCCACTGATTGCTCCTATGCAGAAAGGTAGGGGTGAAGATGGGGAGAGGAGAGTGAAGCAGAGAAGAGGATAAACCTATAGGCGGAGCTGACAAAGCGTGAACAGCGCTGCAGAGGGAGGCCGGGACGAGGCCCAGAGTCCCAGGCCAGCTCCACGTCGCCCTCCACCGGGTCCCCCGCTAGTCGGATGAACAACTGCGTAGTCTCCTCGAAGCTGAACACAAAGAGCCCTTTGTGCTCATGCATAGGGAAAAAAGGACAGGGAACCTCAGCAAGCGCGAGCGGGCTGGTCTGTTGGCAAAGTCTCGCAGCGGCATGGCTGGCAGGCGAACCCTGCATTGGATTTCCTTGCTCCCTTACTCTAGTCAGATAGAAAGGGCACCGATAGAAGAGGTCCCCGAGAGCTGAGCGGATGTGCGAGGGCTCGGGCGCCTCTATGCCCTTTCGCTCTGCCTCTGCCTTGCCCCAGGCCACCTAAAGCATCACGAGAGTTGGAGGAAAAGATGGGAGAAAGAAGGAGAAGAGTAGAACGGCGGCGTTGAATACGGCAAGTTCGGAGGCATTAAGGCTGTCCCTGGCCAGGATCTCGTCCACCGTCCCCGCGTCCAACTCTAGGAAGCCGGGCGAACTCAGCGCTGCCTCTGCGGCCGCGTCCAACGCCTCCCAGCACCTGGAGTAGTTGAAGTTAGGGAGGTGTGAGGTGGATGGAGGATGGGAGGTAGTTGTAGGTACCTGGCGAGGAGACGAGGCTCATCAAATAGGCGAGCTTGGCTCAGAAGGAGGGAGACGGTGTCGGCGGAGAGGCGGCTTTCCAGGTACTCGATGCACGCCTCCCGAAGACCGGACAGAAGATACTTCTTTCCCGCGTACAACACCCCAACCACGTTGCCCGGGCACAACTCTACCTCGTCCGTGTAGATGAATCTGCAGCCAGACCCTGATTCTTTTATAGTTTTCTTTTCACTATCCTTCCAGTGCTTCCTATAAACTTAGGACACTGCTAGAACCCAGTTTATTCCAACTTATATTCGGCGCGCTATGCCAATAATTTCTATCAAATTTATTTTGAGTTGTGTCGAAAAAACATAAAATTTACAAATTCTTCAAATTCTACCCCTGGACACCGAATTGCTGGGGGATGCATGAATTGGTTAGGAATTGAAGGTGGAAACCTGAGCATGATTCGAAAAGGCTCCGGCTCAATGTCCTCCACTTGGATCTCAGCATTCTTCTCGAAACCGCCGTAGAACTGAGCATAGAAGACCTGGCAGACGCTCTACCTCCAGACGTTGAAGAGCAGCCCAATGGATGATTGGGACCTGAGAGGCAGAGGCGAGGAGGAGGGAATGTGCGGGGATCCTCTCTTTACCCACCAGGAACAGCACGTCCGACAGCCGCTCACTGAACAGCAAGCTCGTGTTCCGCTCTCGTAAACTTCCTCAATGGACTTCTTCTATGAATCCCAAAGTCTGTCGGGCCTAAGGGGCAGAGTGCCTTTGGCCTCCTTCTTCTTGGCCTGAGCAGAGCTGCCCGGCCGACTGGGGATCACCACACAGGCCGCCTTTTCCCTAGCAAACTATCTGCCTCGGGGCCCCTGATGGGAAAGCTGGAAGAGGGTTAGGACGCTTTGGGACGACGGACTCTGGCCTGCTCCGGAAGAACCTGCTGGTTGGCTGGAGGAGTGCTGGGCCTGTGTGCATTGCTTATGTTTTAGCTGGCAGTGCTGCTGATGAAGAGAGGGGGTGAGAGGAAGTGGGAGGCAGGAAGAAAGTGAGCAAGAGGGAGGGAGGAACCGATGACTGGGCGATCTCTGGATAGGCTGGCGTCGACCATCACCGCTTCCCTCCGCCTCCATGCTGGGCGATGGGAGTCCAGAGTGCACTGGAGGGAGGGTGGCCCACGGGGAATCTATGCGCACTTAGGGCCTGCCTAGTGGAGGAGTAAGCGGGGTGCACTCTTATGCCAGGAGCACTCCACCACTCTTATGCTTGGAGCCTGTTTCTCTTCTTTCTGGCCAATTAGTAGGTTGGAAACGAATGGAAGGAATTAATATTTCGCAGGATGACTAATGAGGCTAATGAAGCAAAAAGGATAGAGGTTGTGGTCTGGAATTCACGCAATCGCGCGCGCATGCGCATTCTCACATCGCTTCAATCTGCACATCTTCTTCGTAGCTTGACGTTTGCAACTATGCGACGAAGCATCTTTTCTACTCCCCAACTTCCAAGCAGAGAGAAATATGATGCTCAAAAGAGATTGGAAAGCGCATGTTTTGCAGGATGCCGTCGGAGAGTCGCCGACGTCGCTCCCGCTCTCCCAAAGAGCAGCGCTCCAGCAAAAGCTCCAGTCGCAAGGACGCCGTCGCCAAGGGGCGTCTGGATCGGAAGCGGAAGAAGGACGAGGACACCAGCCAGCCCCCTCAGCACAGCCCCCCGCCCAGGCAGCGCCGCCGGGAGGATGGCCAACAACGCCCCGCCACCCCGGAGGCAGAGGAGAGCGGCGGGCAGGACATCAGTCTGTCGGTGGAGGAGATGAACAAGCTGCGCGAGAAGCTGGGCCTGGCCCCGCTGGAAGAGGACCAGGGCACCACCGTGGTGGACTCGGAGACGGACCCCCGCGACAAGATCGTCACCGAGGACGGCAAAACCTTCACCCACCGCGCTCCCGACAACTGGGGCCACAAGAAGGCCGACCTCACTCTGCGCGAGAAGCTCGCCGTTGCCAAGGTCGCCCCTTCCTTTTAAGGCCTGCACTTGCCCCTTCTTTGACCTCTGGGTGCAGGAGAAACGACGGCTGCTGGAGCAGTTTGGAGGGAAGGGGCTGGCGGAGGAAGAGGAGGGCCTGGACTCTGCCGCCTCCTGGGTGGACAAGATGCGCCAGAAGGAGGAGGAGAAGCGCCAGGCCGAGCAGAGAGTTGCCTCCTCTATCAAGCAGCCTTCAACCAACCACTCTATATACCCCACGCCATTTCACAGGCCAAAATGCTGGAGGAGATGGACGAGACGTTCGGCGTCGGTGAGATAGTCGACAAGGATGCCAAGAAAAGGAAAGCCAAGGTATCCAGTGCCATTTTTGACAAAGTGGTAAGGACAGGTAAGGAATGAAAATTGTAGACAGCAAAGGCGGCTGCTAATCGTCTGCCGAAAGGGTTCACAGTGGAGCACTCGAAGGAGGCGTTCCTGGAGGGCGGGGAGACGGTACTGGTGCTGAAGGACAAGGACGTCCTGGCGGAGGACGACGAGGAGACGTTGTTCAACCCCAGCCTGGTGGAGGCGGAGTCCTGGAAGCGCAACGCGGAGATGCGCAAACGGAAGCCCGGCTACAACCCCTACGAGGACCTCGTGGACGAGGACGGGAACCTCAAGCAGCGCTCCATCCTCGACAAGTACGACGAGGACTCCCTAGCCAACGGCGGCCTACCCAAGAAGGAAACCTTCACCATCGACCAGAGCGGACACATCGACCTGGGCCCTGAGCAGCGATTGGCCGCCATCAAGGTTGCCTCACTCATTCCCTTCTCCCTCTCCTCAGCCTGCCCCTCCTCACCCTTGAGGCCAAGCTGCGGGAGGAGAAGGAGGCGGCCCGGTGGAGCCTTGAGTCGCCCAAGTACGAGCCGGCGCGTGAGTACTACACCTCCGAGGAGATGGCGGCCTTCAAGAAGCCGCGCAAGAAACGCAACAAGGACGGCCTCCGCAAGAAGCCCGCCGTCAGCCGCCTCCGCGCCGCCGACCTCGCCACCAGCGCCGCCGCCGAGAGCTCCAAGGACTTCGGCTCCCGGCAGAGAGGCCGTGGACAGCCCGCGGAGGAGGGGGAGGCCATGGAGGAGGAGGAGGAGACGGCGCGGCTGGAGAAGGAGGCGGAGGAGGAGGATGTGGCGGGGCTGCTGCCGGCCCCGGTGGAGGTGGACGAGGAGGAGGAGCTGTGGGGGCCGGAGGGGGAGCTGGCGGGGGTGGCAGTGGAGGACGACGCGGAAGAGGAGCTGGCCGCCGTCCTCGACCGCGCCCGCAAGCTCAAGAGCGGCGGAGTGAAGCAGGAGAAGGATGCCGGCGAAAAGGTCCTTCAACTCCCAGGCCAGAGAGGGCAGCAGACAGGAATGGGGGTTGTAACTGTAAGGTGGTGCAACTGCTGTCGAGCCTGCCGGGGGAGGTGAAGCAGGAGCCGGCGGAGGAGGGGGAGGAGGAGGGGGAGAGTGGCCAGATCACCCTGGACGCCACCAGCGAGTACTGCCGCCATCTGGGCAACGTCCCTGCCATCGGCGGCCCAGCTCCCGAGGCCTCGGCTAAGATTGACGTGGAGGTGAGGATAAGATTGCTGGAGGAGGAGGAGGAAGAAGAAAAAGTGTGCAGGAGGAAGAGGAGGAGGTGGAGCGTGTCCGAAAGCGGCGCTCCAAGGAGGAGGATCGTAAGCGGAAGGTGAAGAAGTGGCGCACCATCGGCGACGAGGAGGAGAAGCCCAGCAGCAGCTCCAACGCTCAGCCCCGGGTCAGCCTCTGCCTAATCCCCCTTATCCGTTGGAGTGAAGCAAGGGATGTGTTTGAGGGTGACTCGGAGTCGACGTCGGAGGATGAGGAGCTGGAGGCTCTGTTGGGCGGGGAGGCTCGGGCGGGTGCGAGCGTGGTGGAGGCAATCAAGCTGGCCGTCCAGAAAGGCTACCTGGAGGCCGAGAAACTGCCCGAGGACGAGGCCAAGCTGAAGGAGCTGGAGTGCAAGCGCTACTCACAGATCGACCGCCAGTTCCAGGTCCCCTCTATTCTTCCTCCTCCCAGCCTTAGCAGAAAGGGAATAAGAAAAGAGCGAAATGCAGGACATAGACGACAAGTATGCACGGAAGCTGGAGCGGATGGGGATGGGCGGGGGTCCGGTGCGAAGTTTTGACGACCTGCGCGGCTACAAGCCCAATGTCAACCTCACCTACTGCGATACTACTGGGCGCCCGATGGACGTGAAGCAGGCCTTCCGCTACATGAGCTGGAAGTTGGCACTCTCTCTGCTTCTGGTGGAGCTGGAGAGAGCTGGCTTGCTTGAGGTTCCACGGGAAGAAGCCGGGTAAGCTGAAGACGCTGAAGCGGCGCCTGAAGCTGGAGGAGTCGGAGAAGCTGACCAAGCTGGACTCCACCGACACGCCCCTCGGCACCCTCACCAAACAGAAGCAGAAACAGCTCCGTGAAGGCCTCCCCTACGTCAGTCTATCCGCTGCTCAGCCCAACCTCCTCAAGGACTGAGACCGATCCATTTTCCTACGCTTTTTATTACATTTCCATTTTTATTTGTTCAGTGTGATTATTGGAATATGCATTATCTGTCCTTGTTTAAAAATGAAGAATGAAAAAAAGAATGGCAAAATAATGGCAAAGGTGAAGAGAAAGGTGATAAGCCCCCTGGCGTTTCTCACCCAACTGCAGCGCTAGCCAATAAATACCATTGGGCCAAAGCCTTACGCGAGGCTTGTCATCCATTCTATAAAAATAAAAGTTTTCCAAGAAATGAGAAAATTTCCTTTCTGTATTTACAGAGTTTTGTGTTTGTTTGGATGTCAGCATAAATGCAAAAATTGGAGGACACTCTAGGCTCTCGCATTAGTTGGTTAAAATAGCATAAAGTTGAAACTTTACTCTGATGTTTCTCTGCCTGACGTTTGTGTCACCAAAACAAACTGGGTACATTTTGAAACCAAGTTATAAATGTTTTGGATGATCCAAAAAATGAAATTGGAATATCTATTCTGGAAGTTATCCGTTCGCAGGCCCTAACCCTTGATTCATGCATTGTTTACTCTTTTTCATTGATGCGATGCAAGCGGTAAAAGAAGTGTTGCCCCATGAGCTGTCGTCCTGTGACTTTTCGGACTTGACGTCAGCACCAGCGTAGTGCGGAAAGAAGGGCTCAGCGAAAAGGCGCCTTCCCTCATCGCTAGCCTACTTCTCTGCTCCTCCTTCTCGCCTCTAATACCTACCCTGGCGCTTTGGTGAAGGAGAGTCCGCGATCGCCATCGATCAGTTTGTCTTCCCCTGCTTCTTTTTCTCCTCCTTAGATTTATATTGATGACACAATACGACTAAATTAATTTGTGGAGTAGGGCGTGAATTGGTTCCTCCTGACAAGACGAAGAAAAATCAGGTAATATTGGCTATTGCCGATAATAGGTGCGCGGCCTGTTTTAAACTACCTTCATTCTGCAGCACAATATGAAGTTTCACCTCCCTTAAAGTTTAGTTTAATGTATTATGTATGGGTAAATTAGTAATTTTGAAGATTATTTTGTTTACCATTGCAGAGCAAATATTTGAGCTCGAAATGTTCATAAATCTACCAGGTTAAATAAGCAGTATTCTGCATATGTCTTGTGTTAATCGATTGATGATTTTTGCGCGGCCGACGGCCGCCTGCCGCGGAGGGCAGGGCAGTCAGAGCTCCGGAGGCCGGAGGGCATGGGTGCGGAGGCCCCGGAGCGTAGCCTAGCATGCGAAGCATGCTAGGCGAAGCGTAGGGGCCGTAGCACCCGTGCCCGGAGGCCGGAGGAGCTCTGGCGCCCTGCCCGAAGCGGCGGGCGGCCAAGGCCAGCTTAAGCAGTTACCCCATTTTTGTGTCCGTCTGTCCGCATATATATATATATATATATATATATATATGTCTGTCCCGGGCCCGTACTCCGCGGTTTTTCAATGAAATTGGCTAATTTTTTGCATGAAGGTCCGCCTGGGTGGTATCTCCAGGCCATTTTTTGCGATGGACGTAATTTTTCGATTTTTGCCCAAAACTCAATTTTTTGATGTTTCAAAATATGAAAATTCATAAATCACTGGTTTTTCAATGAAATTAGCTGAATTTTGGCAGGTACGTCCGTCAAAGTAATATCTTGAAGCTGGCAAAAGGAATTTTCGAAATAATTATTATATCTTGATTTATAGACAAAAACCCAAAATCTTGATGTTTCAAAAATTTGAACATGCATAAATCCATTGTTTTTCAATGAAATCAGCTGATTTTTGGCAGGTACATCCATCAAAGTAATATCTTAAAGCTGGCAAAAGGATTTATTGAAATATTTATTTTATCTTGATTTATAGACAAAAACCCAAAATCTTGATGTTTCAAAAATTTGAACATGCATAAATCCATTGTTTTTCAATGAAATCAGCTAATTTTTGGCAGGTACGTATCAACCATGCGAATTGAAAAGTTTTGTAACGTAGCTAGTGGTTATTACTTGTACTGGAACAAAGGCCGCGCATCTTGGCGATAGCCGATAATACCTTGTTATATAATCATAACATGTGAGCTCAAAATATTGAATAATCGATAAGTTAGTTTTCACCATTTTATTTTAAATATCTAAAATAATTAAAATTAAACACTAAATACTTTATTTAAAATAGTGTCCTCATAAATAGTATTAGTCCCCATAAACTTGGTCCTCATAATACTCTAGTCCTTATCGTGTGGTCATCATCAATGTTCAAAAATACCTAATTTGCAACATTTAAATTATAATAGTTAAAATAATTAATTTTAGACACTAAATACCTGTTTTTAAATTTCGATTGTTTTTAGTACTCTTAACAAATAAAATCTTCCCAATTTAAGCGCAAAATGATGAAAATCAAGCCAGTTAAAAATTTTCAACATTAAATTTTACTTTGTTAAACAATGTCTAATTTGATTAAATATATTTATCAAATGAACGTATAAATTTCACACCACCACCTAGTCGGACCTTTAAGCAAAATTTCAGCCTATTTTGTTGAGTAGCTGCGGAGTTGCGGGCCTTGGCCGCCCAAAAACCATAGTTACCCCGTTAGGCTGTGGTCATGAACGTTCGTATCGATCCGCTAGCTTCACGCTTTTCATTTGTTTCGCCCTAAGCAGCCTAAGCTCTGCTGTCAGAGCCTGAAATAGTCTCGCGTTTTCCGGGTTTTTCTGCTCCTCATAAAGGCCAGCATTGAGTGGGGCAGCTATTGGTGGAGATGCTGTCCAACGGCGCACATTTGCTGACTCTCTCTTCGACCTTTCTGCTCTGCTGCCTACTGGTCGATGCCAAGGGGTTTCTTTCTGCTCTTTCTGCTCTTCAGATACCTTTCCTAGGACAACTATCCCGTTTTCAAAACAAATCAAATCGATTTTTAACAAAAATGAAATGATTTCTGCAGGATACATGAGTTGTGGAGCATCAATGAATTTGAGTGGCTTTGGAAGCCGCGGCGGGAGCGGTGGAGGACTGTCGCTGTGGGGCAGGAAGACCTACTCCGCCTCCCACTACCGCAGCATTCCTCGGTTAGGCTGCCACTCTGCCTCCTCACATGGAGCTGGTGTTTCTCAGAGGCCCGCGCATGAACTCCTTCCTGGTGGGCGCCGGCGTGGGCTACCTGGCCGCTCGCTCCATGCCCTACTACTACGCACCCTACGGATACCACGGCAGCTCACAGTACGGCAATGGCCACTACTGGCGGGTTCCCTCTACCTCTCCCTTCACCCCCTCTTACCCTCTCACCACTCCCACTTGGCAGGGCGAAAGCAACGTCTGCTACGTGGATGTGGACAGGTCCAAGGTGCGCCGGAGCAACGAAAGCTTGGCCTTCGAGGAGGAGGGGGCGAACAAGCGTCGGGTGACTCTCTACTTCATGTCCGCCCACAGCCTTTCCTGCCCAGGCCAAGCCTATCCTGAGGAAGCTGTAGGTGTGACGGGCGCTGCTGTGGGGAGGAGTGCTGCGAACTGAACAGCGGCAACATCTTCATCATCGTGTTTGCTTCATGGCAGTCTTGGCTAGTGGAGGCTGAGGAGAGTGAAATGGAGTTGGCCTTGTAGGCTGTTGTGTCTGGGGGGCCTGTGCGGGGTGCTGTACTGCTGCTGGAAGTGCTCGCAGTCGGAGCCGGCGTCCGGACTGAGGCAGAGCATTCGAGGCGTTCGAAGGGACCCGGCGGCAGCTGAGAGGGGCGCCGGCGCTGCCAGGGACACAGCCCACTTCCAGACTCTGGCCAAGGATATGAGTGGCTGGGAGGATGGGAGAGGATGCCTGATGGAGGTTGCAGGATGATGTCGTCACGGCGCCCTACCCAGCACCCGTGGCCCAGGCCGCCTATGACCCATACGGGATCGGCGGTGCAGCCCTGCCGCCTAGCTACTCTGCTGCCACTGCTGTTAGAGATTCACTACTTTCAGGCTACAGGAGAAGAAGGCCGCCGCACTAATGGCAAGCATCATAAGGTTTTCATCATTTATTATGGCCAAAAATTATTAAGAAATCGTCGAATAAAGTCTTTATAAACTTTTTGTCGATTTTAGTATCTTTTTGTCACAACCAGCCGCATTAACAACATTTATAGCATTCTGCAAAAAGTACCGAACACCAAACGTTTACATTTGTTGAACCCATTCTCCGCTTGGTTTAGAAGACCAAATGGTTCTATGCTTGAAAGCAGTGGTGATTGTTAATTGAAGGAATATTTTCAGGTGGAACCACCTGAAACAAGCTACAATCCGTATAAAGCACCCGCACCCGGCTTCAAAGTATAAGCCCATGTCTATCGGTCAATTTTCCGCATTTTCTTCCGCCGCCGCTAAGAGAAAAGCCACTGGTGGCTACTATTCATGATAGGAAGCATTTTTTATCCTTGTCCATAGAAAACCTACGACGCGTTTTATCATTTCTCTTCGTTTCTCAGCCTCTGTGAGGTGTGTTTATCGTTGAGTATAGTGGCCTCTTCTTCGTCGACGCCTTTCTATTTTTGTCTTAACTACTAATCCTGATGGCTTCATTACCTTTACATTACAGATTGATCTCTATTTTGCGCTTGAGATTGTGTTATTTTCAAACTTTGTGAAGCATAACGTTCGCCTCTGCTTGCCTTTTATTGCTGGTTTGCAACTTCAAATGGTTAAAACATGTCAAACTTGTCATCTTTAAGTGATCTTCATGCCTCTGTCAATGTGCTGTTTATTTTCAAAATCTCTATTTTAAAACACAAATCTGAACAAGAAAAAGGTCAAGTCAGTTCGAAATTGATCTTTAAAGATGTCACCAAAAAACATAGCAATTAAATCATAGATCCAGCCCGTAAACACTCACAGAGTTTTGAGGCGCTCCAAAAAATCGATTGTGAACTTCTGAAAACACACAGTTTGGTTCTTCCGCAGAATAACCCATTCAATAACCAGCACCTGAACTTCAGCTTGCGATGAGTGACAATCTTGTATTTTTGCCTGTAACAACAATTCGACTTTATTGGCATTGCTTTTGGACAACAGATGGGCTTAATGTGAAAAAAGAGAGGAAGATAAATGAACTGAAATGAGGCGTTTTCGCTCCTCGTCAGTGTCGGCATCGAGCAGGTCGTCTATGTCCAGATCCACTCCACTGGCTGCATCCTGCAACTCCCATTTCCTTGTTACTTTCAATTTTCCCTTCAGTTAAGCAATGGGCCTCTAGTATTTTCTTGAGTGTATGGCGTTTCCAGCTTTGAGTTAATCTAAAACTTAGCTCATCCTGATCCAGTTCCTGCTGACCTTTTGTGAGTCATAGCCATGTGATGTTTTCCTCCTTCAAAGGGATTACTTCGCCTCTTCTCTGGCCAAAAGCCAATGAGCAAAGGTCTTCCGTGTCAAATGCTCCAGCTCAACTGAGGCAGAAAAAGGGAGGGTGTTGCAGAGAAAGATGAGGCAAAGAGGGCAGATATGGCGGGGGGGGGCGGCCTGAAGGACATCTGGGAGGGGATGTGAAGAGGCTGGACGCAGCCTTTGTGTCACTGCCAGTGGACACAAAGTGCGGAGGGGACGGCGGCAGTGGGGGATGAGGGGGGATGGGGGGATGAGATGGGATGGGCGCGCGTGTCTGGCAGGGCCGCGTGCCTCCTATTTGATTAGGCGAGGAGGAGGAGGAGGCCTCTTCCTCAAGTGGCTCTCTTCTCCGCATACACTCCCCCCCATCCACCAGCCACCCCCCATCCACCAGCCTCCAGCCACTTCCGCCTTCTCACATTTCAAGCCCCCGCTCCTCTATCAATCCTTTCTAGAGCCACTGCAAAGGCTTCATGTTGCTCGTACACTTTTCCGGCCTATTTACTGAAGGCAGCTGCAGAGGGGGCTAGATTGAAATGTAAAAAGGGTGTAGGGCGGGGGCGGAGGGGGTTTGAGCAAACAAGTAGAGTCATCAATTCGCGATGCGTGTGCCATGAAGCCGGCGCGCCGGGAGCCTTGCACCACCAGGCACTCGTCTATGCTCCTCTCCACCAAAACAGATGCCGCCGCCCAACCATTCTACCACACAATCTCCCCTAATCCCAGCACAGCCTGCCCCTAAATCCTATTCTATGCCATTCCTAGCGAGCCAGCAGCCTCAGTCTTGCGGAGCCGCACTGAAGAGCAGATGAGAAAAGGGGTTGAAGGGCAAGAGAAGGCTGGGAACGCGGAAAAAGACAGATGGAGAAGAGGCGAACAGGCCAGTCAGCCACGTCAGCTGTTTCCAGCTCCCCTTTGCTTCAAACCCAGATAAAAAAAGGCGGGTAGTGCAGACAATAGGGTCTGTGCAATTTTCTCAGAACAAGTGTGGCCATATCCTCAGCAAAACTCACAATATATTATGGCCAAATACCCTGTTATATTTGCTATATCCTAAAGCTTTTTTAAAGCGTGGGATCTTTTGGAAGGGATCTAGTGGAATAGGGGGTTGAGAATGGGGTTGAGTAGGGTAACCTCGTCGTGGAAAAGAAGCTCCAGCTGCTCCATGAGCCACATCTCGACCTTGAGGCGCTTCTTGATGAGCATCATCTGCTGCTTCCCGTACTTCATGGTCAGGATACGGCTGCGTGCCTCTCGACGCTCCTCCCTGCAGCCCTCCTCCCCTTCCACCTCTCCTCCTCTTTCCACCCACCTCCCTCACTCACTTGGCTCCAGGGTCCGCCGTGAAGTGCGCTCGGGGCTTGTCCTCCTCCACCAATGGCCGCCCCTTGGCTCTGCAATTGCTAATCTTCCTTTCTTTCCGCCCTACAACTCTGTTACAGCTCTCATTTGCTGCTCTAGCTATTCCTTGCCTCCTATTCGCTCCTTCCCCATTGCTCAGGCGGTCAGAAAAATATTCGGTCTTTCAAGCAGACTGGGTTTTTGACCTAGGTCTGTCTTTCATTGACGTAATCAGCCCTCCCGAAGTTAGTTGATTGAAGTTAAATATCACAGCCATTCCTCAAATCAAAAAGACATCCCGGAAAAATCATTGCCAAATACGCCTGCTTTTGCTTTAGGATATTTTCCAAAAAATTCCTAGACCTCAGCTTGTGATGAGAATGAATCACTGCTATTAGCCTCTTATGTGAGGCCTTAAAATAGCTTTCTGGATAAGGATAAAGGGCAAGCAGGCAAAAGCAAGGCAAGAAAAGTGAGTACCTGTGTGGCGGGATAGGCGGTGCATGCTGGTGACTGAGCAGCGGTGTGGAGACTAGGGAGGGCCCGCCCCCCGTCCTGTACACACTGCTGTAGGACGTCGCCATTTTGCTGCAACCTTTTTTTGCTTCCCGGAAAAACAAGGAACAAAACGGAACTGAACTGAAGTGCCCCAGATAGCAGGCTGGAGCCTATGCTGGTGATAAAGGAAAGGGAAAGGCGCGTCTAGGGAGTAGCGGGAGAGGGAGGGATGGGGTGTGGGCTGTGGGCTGTGGACTGTGGGCTGTGCGGGGGTGGGAGAAGATGGATAGGGGATGAGCGTAATAGGCCTAGGTGGCAAGCTGGAAGGGTAGGGGTGGGGAGGGTGGTGGAAGGGTGTCAGTAGGGTGTTTTGGTGTGGGGGTAGGGCGTGGAGAGGGACGTCCGGAGGGGTCTGGGCTGGGGGCAGGGCAGAGGGCTGGCCAGCCTCCGGCCTCAAAGACGCCCAGAAGAAAGGATAGGCTCTGTGGTGTGGGTGTGTGTGTGTGTGAAAGGAAGAGGCGAGGGTTGCAGGGTGTCCATCCGCGCGGGAGGAGAAGAAGGGTGCTTGAGGCGCTGGGCGGGAGGGGGGAGTATTACATGTGTCCAGCCAGTTTCTCGGCTCGCTTTTACGGCCCTACCTACGCCCAGTGAGCCTAGGAGGGAGCGCGGAGAGGAGGGGAAAGGACGCTGGACGACTGGACAAATAGGCGGGCGAGGGAAAATGGGAGGCGTTGGAGCGTTTCAGGCAGCTCTGGGTTGAAAGGGGAGGTTGGGGGGTGGTGTGAAGGGAGGTGGGATGGTCTTTTTTCGCCGACTCCTTGGATTATAATCGAAGAGCCTTTGGGGCCTAATCTCTTAGCGGGCTGGTCAGGAGAGGCGTGTGGAGGAGGGTGGCCAGATGTTTCCTTCGGCCTCTGTTTGCGGCCTTTTCCAGGCGACACTGGCGCCGTCTGGCGGAGAATGTGCTGCGTCTTGTTTGTCAGCCTCACTTTTTCCGCGGAACAAGAGCGCTTCTAGGATGAGGCAAAGTAGGGAGGTGGGTGACTGGCATTGAAATGCAGAGAACAACTGGGGAAATTCAACCGGGCAAAATGGACGACGGCCAGCCAAATCTCTCAAGCAATAACAACTGGGACAGAGAAGAGGCTGGAACAGAGGCAAGCGAGGGAGAAGCAGCCGGAGAGGCGTCGGCAATAGAGGATGAGGAGAGGGTGACAGAGGAGGAGAAGTTTAGGGAGGGAATATTATGGAGGGGCTGATAGCAGTGGTCAGTGGGGGGTGAGTTGAGGAAGGAAGCTAGGCGCAGTTGGCCTTGCAGCGTTTGCGGACGCAGCGGCGGACGGCGAGTAGCGTTTCCAGAGCCTCGCTGTCGCTGCCAGCTCCCGGCTTGTGGCCTAAAGTTGAATTGATGAGGAGGTTGAGGAGGGAGGAGGGTGAGGGAGGAGGGTAAGAAGGCGGAGGTAGAAGAAGAAGGAGGGAGAATAAGATGTAGGGACCAAGGAGGTGGGCGGCCTTGCCAGAGACGTCGTACCAGCAGGCGACCTTGCAGCAGCTGCAAGGGTTCCTGTTCTCCTCGGCGCCGGAGCAGTAGGTCCGCTTCTTGGCGCCCAGGGCCCCGCCCACTTACAATGCTTCACACATTGAAGTGGCTGAGGAGGGAGTGAAAGGGGAGCGGACCTGCTAGGAGGAGGCAGAGGAGGAGGAGGAAGAGGGGCTGGAAGGGCATGTCTGGAGCTGCGGGCGGCTCAGGCTGAAGCTCAGGCAGAGGACTGACAGCCTGCAGATGACCTCTGTCTCCTAGAAGAACCACTGCCCTCCTGACCTTTTCTATCTCTCGCCCTGGCGTGCTCAAACCACGCCCTTCTCTCAAATCTGGGCATATTCACGTCATTATCTGGACCTGCTCAGCATCTCTTAGTTGCTCAGGTTGGCACCTATTCTTGACATTCCATGACTCATAAACCCCGGCCTTGACTCTAACTTTGCCGGCGTTAAGAAACTCCACACGCACTAGAGCACTAGTTTAGCACTAGTTAAAATCACGCAGCAGTCTGAGTAGAAAGGTTGGTTCGGCGTGATGGGTGGGATTGGGGAGAGTGGTGTTGTCGAGAAAGACAGGAGGGGTGTATAGGAAGTGTGCAAAGGGTGTGTCCAATTAGCCTAGGAGCGGAGGAGGCGTGTGACAGAGGAGGGCGCTAGATGCCACCAGCTAAGCCTTACTGCAAGCACTTCTTCATAACATCCTCTCGCTTCCGATCTGCTGGAAATAAACTTGCATCATCTAGCTTCCCCTAATGACATCTTTAGTTTCGCTCCCAGACAGCTAGCAGCGTTAATTTATTGTTCCATTTCGTATTTACAATCCACAAAACATATTAGCCACATGAAAAGGGGCTCACTGCTTCGCTCCACTCTGCCGCTCACAATTGCTGCCCTCAATAAAGGAGATCAGGGAGGCCTCCACCTCCCAAAAGTCGTATTAATTTGTGTCTTGGATACAGTACAAAAAGACATAGAAAAATAAAACAGTAGGTATTACGCTTCATTATGTTGATTTGCAATCAATTATTTTTCTGTGGATAGCCATTAGGCTTAGTGTACTTTTCAGTAGTTCGAAAATCATATAAAAGTCCAAAAATTGATTTTGAAAAATTAAATTTCAAAATATTGAAAAACATTACACGTTTCAAAAATTTGAGCTTCTTTATTCTAAAAAACGCAAGAAAATTTACCCAATCAAGAAAAAGATGTCGGAAGGAGTTATTAAGCAGGCGCAAACACTATCCGTAAATGGTCTTCGCCTAAGTCTGCGCAAACACTAAGTCTTCGCCTTTTTTTAAATGCTTATTACTCGTCTATAAATGATCATAGCAAGCTGTAAATTGTACAATTTAGATCCAATATCCATAAACATTGTGCTAAATTTGTTTTAAAATATACCTATTACTCACAGAGAAATGGCAGTAAATGTAAAATTTCTCAAATTTGTCTCCTGTAACTTATCATACCACCTGTGACAGTCCTATTTTTGCGCGGCCGCAGGTCGCCTGCCGCGGAGGGCAGGGCAGTCAGAGCTCCGGAGGCCGGAGGGCATGGGTGCGGAGGCCTCGGAGCGTAGCCTAGCATGCGAAGCATGCTAGGCGAAGCGTAGGGGCCGTAGCACCCGTGCCCGGAGGCCGGAGGAGCTCTGGCGCCCTGCCCGGAGAGGCGGGCGGCCAAGGCCCGCTTATACAGTTACCCCATTTTTCGTCCGTCTGTCCGCATATATATATATATATATATATATATATATGTGTGTGTGGTACCGCAGCCCGTACTCCTCGGTTTTTCAATGAAATTGGCTGAAATTTTGCATGGAAGTCCGTCTAGGTGGTGGCTCGGGACGTTTTTTTGGGATCGGCGAAATTTTGAGTTGTTCTGGATTTATGGTCAAAAAACCTCAAAAATTGAGGCCTTGAAATTCGAAAAGTTTTCGAAAACGTGCATTTTACTTTTATCAATTAATAAAAATATTATTTTTAGTTTAAAAAGCCTCAGAAACCAAAAACGAGACCTGAACATTCCATTTCTTTTTGTCATTCCAGTTCAGTTATAGTTGCTGTGGTGAAGTGGAGTACTGAAACAAACTGAGACTAAACCTGCTAAGTGTCAAGACGGCCGCGCATCTATTGGCGATAGCCGATATTACCTTGTTTATCATGTTAATATTTCAAATGTAAACCACATTAGACATGATATTGCATACCAGGCATTTACGGCAACATAAAAGGGAAATATGGCCACACTGTGGCCAATTTATAGCTTTCATGGATAGGAAGCAGATGAGATGTTACTCATGAGCCGTGCAAGTGTAAGGACAAAGAGCCAGCAAAAGACATACGTCACTGGTCTCTCCCTCAAAGGCTTTCTTTCCAATTGAGGCCACTCCCAATTTAGTGGAGCGATTAGTAAAGAAGCGCAGGAAGGAGGATACCTTGAATGATCGCATGCCCGAATCATGGCCTCTTGATCTGGTTAGCAGCGCTAACCAACTCGCCTACGCCCCCTTCTGCACTCTTTTCCTGAGCCTACACAGCTTCCTTCGCCTCTCATCATACTCCCTTACGTTCCAATGGAATGGAATATATGCAGTGCGAAAATATGGAGGCTAGGACCGAACAGCCACAGCCACAGCTAAAGATGTATTGATAAATAAGAGCTATAGCTATTAATGAAAAAACCGTTTGCTCCGTTTGCTCCACCATTTGATCCAAACCCGTTTGCTCCACCTTCGAGGAAAGATGGCATAAGGTATATAACCATATATTTTGTAAAAAAAATAATACATAATTTTTAAATTAATTTTGCGCCCTTGTCCTATCTTCACAAAAAAGTAGCTTTGCAAAAATTCTAAAAAATGATTTGCCACTACCATTCATCCCTACACTAAGCTGAGGACAAGTTTCCAAGAAAAATTTCATCTCTTCAAAAATGTCATCACCAAGTTATGCCAAAGCTAAAGAAACCGTGGAGATGAAAAAGATAGGGAGTAGAGAGTAGGTGAAATGAGCTTAGTAAATGGGAGGGGGGAAGTGAGGTGGAGATGCCGTCTATAATTCGTGCCAGGCTTTGTGACCGCTGCTGCCTTGAGGTGCCATCAGCTTCTTTCACGTGAAGAGTGCCAGCCAGAGGAGTCTTGGCCAACTACAAAGCTAATTCGCAACACCCACTCAATTTCTGAAAAGGCTTGGATAAGACATGTTGCAAAGCGATTTGCGCAAGCAATTTCGAAAAGCTATCGAATGAGTCCTAGCTGACCTTCTACGAAAGGGATCTTTGCCTTGGTTTTTTTCCTCTGACTCAGCGAAAAAACTGCCACTCGGCTTTGCCATCAGAAGTTTTTGCCTTTAAAACTTCTAGTCTTCTAACTCTAAGTCTTTTTTCGGCTGACTCCCACAATCCCCCCCCATGGCGTTTGCCCCCCCCCAAGGGGGGGGGGGGTCCCCCCAACGCATCTGCCGGCCCCCCAACCATCTGCCCCTCCCCCATGGTCGACCCCCCCCCCAAATCTAAGATGCTCCTTACCATGTGCAAGGTGCTCAATCAGTGCTCAAATCGGAAATCGGCATTTGGGGGGGGGATAGTTGGAATAGATTTCGTTTGGGGGGGGGGAATTGGAAAAATTTTCGTTTGGGGGGGGGGACAATTGGAAAAATTTGTTTGGGGGGGGGACAATTGGAAAAATTTTCGTTTGGGGGGGGGGACAATTGGAAAAGAAAACAAGTACTTTTGAGCTTATCACCTATGTTTGCGGGTCTCTAAGCAACTATACTTGGTCTGCCACAGTATACACGGGTTTTGACTAAGCCTAAGAGGGGAAACAGAATAGTATCCAAGTTGTATAAGATAAGTAGAAAAAATGCTAGGGGGGGGGACCGTCGGTGGGGGGGGGGGGATTTGTAAGGGGGGGGGACACGTCGGTGGTGGGGGGGCAAACGCTTGGTGGGGGGGCAACCCCGTTGGGGGGGGGGGATTCTGGGAGTCAGCCCTTTTTTCTACATGTAACCGTATTGCTAATGATATTACGGCAGCACTCAGAGAATGATAGCAAATTAGAAGCGAATTTAATGGTGCAGCTGTTATCCAAATCTTAATGAAGATATGCAGCTGGGCATAGGTGTAGCCTTTTCTTCGTTCTAAAATAAATGATTTTATGCAATGAAATAATTTGCTCTGCTGTACTGTGTCATTTAATTTTGTGTTGATTTTTGTTTCATTTATTTGTGTCATCAATTGATTTTTGTGTCATTAAAATGTAACTGAATTTAATTTCTGTCAAATTTTGTGATAACCATATCTCAATTTTTGCTTGCTTGTTTAGTGCTTGGCTTATCTTGCTAGCGACAAAGCTGAGCAGTGAGCTTGTGGAGGGTGGCTAAGGAGCGTGAAGAGAAGAACTGAGCCATTTGTTGCAGACGTCATCCACAGCCTCATTCTTTTGTCCACTGGCTTGTTTAGTGCTTGGCTTATCTTGCTAGCGACAAAGCTGAGCAGTGAGCTTGTGGAGGGTGGCTAAGGAGCGTGAAGAGAAGAACTGAGCCATTTGTTGCAGACGTCATCCACAGCCTCATTCTTTTGTCCACTGGCTTGCTTAAAGTGCTTGGCTTATCTTGCTAGCGACAAAGCTGAGCAGTGAGCTTGTGGAGGGTGGCTAAGGAGCGTGAAGAGAAGAACTGAGCCATTTGTTGCAGACGTCATCCACAGCCTCATTCTTTTGTCCACTGGCTTGCTTAAAGTGCTTGGCTTATCTTGCTAGCGACAAAGCTGAGCAGTGAGCTTGTGGAGGGTGGCTAAGGAGCGTGAAGAGAAGAACTGAGCCATTTGTTGCAGACGTCATCCACAGCCTCATTCTTTTGTCCACTGGCTTGCTTAAAGTGCTTGGCTTATCTTGCTAGCGACAAAGCTGAGCAGTGAGCTTGTGGAGGGTGGCTAAGGAGCGTGAAGAGAAGAACTGAGCCATTTGTTGCAGACGTCATCCACAGCCTCATTCTTTTGTCCACTGGCTTGCTTAAAGTGCTTGGCTTATCTTGCTAGCGACAAAGCTGAGCAGTGAGCTTGTGGAGGGTGGCTAAGGAGCGTGAAGAGAAGAACTGAGCCATTTGTTGCAGACGTCATCCACAGCCTCATTCTTTTGTCCACTGGCTTGCTTAAAGTGCTTGGCTTATCTTGCTAGCGACAAAGCTGAGCAGTGAGCTTGTGGAGGGTGGCTAAGGAGCGTGAAGAGAAGAACTGAGCCATTTGTTGCAGACGTCATCCACAGCCTCATTCTTTTGTCCACTGGCTTGCTTAAAGTGCTTGGCTTATCTTGCTAGCGACAAAGCTGAGCAGTGAGCTTGTGGAGGGTGGCTAAGGAGCGTGAAGAGAAGAACTGAGCCATTTGTTGCAGACGTCATCCACAGCCTCATTCTTTTGTCCACTGGCTTGCTTAAAGTGCTTGGCTTATCTTGCTAGCGACAAAGCTGAGCAGTGAGCTTGTGGAGGGTGGCTAAGGAGCGTGAAGAGAAGAACTGAGCCATTTGTTGCAGACGTCATCCACAGCCTCATTCTTTTGTCCACTGGCTTGCTTAAAGTGCTTGGCTTATCTTGCTAGCGACAAAGCTGAGCAGTGAGCTTGTGGAGGGTGGCTAAGGAGCGTGAAGAGAAGAACTGAGCCATTTGTTGCAGACGTCATCCACAGCCTCATTCTTTTGTCCACTGGCTTGCTTAAAGTGCTTGGCTTATCTTGCTAGCGACAAAGCTGAGCAGTGAGCTTGTGGAGGGTGGCTAAGGAGCGTGAAGAGAAGAACTGAGCCATTTGTTGCAGACGTCATCCACAGCCTCATTCTTTTGTCCACTGGCTTGCTTAAAGTGCTTGGCTTATCTTGCTAGCGACAAAGCTGAGCAGTGAGCTTGTGGAGGGTGGCTAAGGAGCGTGAAGAGAAGAACTGAGCCATTTGTTGCAGACGTCATCCACAGCCTCATTCTTTTGTCCACTGGCTTGCTTAAAGTGCTTGGCTTATCTTGCTAGCGACAAAGCTGAGCAGTGAGCTTGTGGAGGGTGGCTAAGGAGCGTGAAGAGAAGAACTGAGCCATTTGTTGCAGACGTCATCCACAGCCTCATTCTTTTGTCCACTGGCTTGCTTAAAGTGCTTGGCTTATCTTGCTAGCGACAAAGCTGAGCAGTGAGCTTGTGGAGGGTGGCTAAGGAGCGTGAAGAGAAGAACTGAGCCATTTGTTGCAGACGTCATCCACAGCCTCATTCTTTTGTCCACTGGCTTGCTTAAAGTGCTTGGCTTATCTTGCTAGCGACAAAGCTGAGCAGTGAGCTTGTGGAGGGTGGCTAAGGAGCGTGAAGAGAAGAACTGAGCCATTTGTTGCAGACGTCATCCACAGCCTCATTCTTTTGTCCACTGGCTTGCTTAAAGTGCTTGGCTTATCTTGCTAGCGACAAAGCTGAGCAGTGAGCTTGTGGAGGGTGGCTAAGGAGCGTGAAGAGAAGAACTGAGCCATTTGTTGCAGACGTCATCCACAGCCTCATTCTTTTGTCCACTGGCTTTTGGCCCAGCTGTCTCTCATCAAATGCCAGGCACGGCGAGGTCTGCTCGGCTCATCAGATTTCTGATTAGACCTTAGGCTGGGCTGCTTCACAAAGATTAATTTGACACGCAACCCATTTCTTCACGATCCAAAGGTGCTTCTGTCTGGTGCATTGTGGAGGTTGATGAAAAGGTGAGGAAAGGGTTGAGCTAATGAAAGGACAAGCTGGAAAGGCAGAAGAGGGAGAGATGGAATCAGCGCGCGAAGCTTTGCAGGCACTGGAGGAGGGCGATCTGAGCAGCGGCGAACTGGGCCGCTGGCAGAGAGCGCAGGCGACGCACCACAACCTCCCCAAACACCGCCGCCTCGTCCAACCTCCTGCTCACCCGCTCCTCCACCTGCTCCTTCTTCTCTCATCTATTCTCCATCGCCCACGCATTTCCTAGGCAAGGCAGCAGGTGCTAATGAAAAGAAGAAAATAGAACTGGAGGCGCAGGTCTGGGCGGCTGCGCTGGGGAGGAGGAGGAGACGGCGGGAGAGGAGAGGCGAGGAAGGGCAGTAGTAGGAGGGGTTGTAGTAGGGGCGGGTGAGAGGGGCGGAGAGGCCAGCTCCCGCTTGGCGGTGCTGAGAAGCTCGGAGACGAGGTTGGGCCGAGCCTGGATGAAGGCGCTGGGGGGCGGCTGAGATGGCGGGGTGGCGGAGACCAGCTCCACTTCGGCGGACTGCTGGCTGCCGGTGCTGGCTGTATCTGAGGCTGGCAGAGCGTCAATTAGCAAGCTGAAGGAGGCTAAGGTGGAGTAGGGGAACCGGACTGATCGTCCCTCCCGTCCTCGAGGAAGCGCAGTCGGTCGAAGTACTTGAAGTTGGTGAAGGGCTTGCGGCGTTCGGCCAAGAAGCTGCTCATCAGCATCTTCAGCTTCCGCTTGATCTCCAGCTCTGTAGAGGGGCCACGTGGGTTATTGAAGAACGGGGGATGAAAATATACTAGAAAGACCAGATCGGTGGAGTTCTCGACCGATGGCAGCCCTGGCGCTGGCCTTTCGGGGTCCTTTGGCGAAGAAGTAGGGGTCGGAGCGGTTCCAGAGGACGGTGTGCTGGCGAAGGAGCTCGATCAACCGCAGTTCGTCCCGCCGCAGCCAGGGCCGGGCGTCCTGCTCCTCGCTCACTATCGGCTCACAGTCCACGTCCGACATCCTTCTCTCACAGCCTACTGCAGCAATCCCAGCCTCTGCCACTGATTTCAAAATGCGCACACAAGTAGATTCAAGCAAACAAAGATTAAAAAGATCAAGAGATAACAAATTGATGCGTGGAGGAATAAATCAAGATTTTAGGTTTTGATTATTACCCTGTGCATATGGGCTTTAACCATTTTTCTTTTCCCCAGTTCCTCTTCTTGACGTTTTCCCAATTTTAGCAAGCCTTGTTAGCACAGCCGTTATGTCTTTTTCATTCACCAATTACAGTTGAAATAATAGAATAAATGAAATCCTAGGGCGCGACAGCGCCCTAGTTATGAATGGGTGATCAAGATTTTGGGTGGTTGCATGTCGCGAGCTGGAACTCCTTGGATATAGATTGAAACCCCAAACATTTATACATCAATCGAAAGCTCTAATCGAGATCTTGATGGCCAAAATCGTGAAATTTTGATTTAGGGCTTGACATTTTAATAAATTTGAAAAAACCAAAAATGTTAAAATTAAAAAAACTGCGCAGTTTTTTATAAATTGATGCTCAGGTTAGTTTGCGTGCAATAGGATTTTAATAGCTGTTTGTTTTAACTGTGGCACAATGGCGCTTTTAAAGTCCATTTTTTAACTGTTTGAAACGTTGTTTATGTGGCAAGTAAATATGTTTTCCACATGGCCAAGATCTAGACAAGGCTAAAATGCTACAGCATGAGCAGCTTATGAATTGTCAATCATCAAAAAGAACTAGACTAGATGTGACAAAATCGAGACAAATTTTGATTTAAATTTAAATCTATTTTGACTCAAAATTTTAGCAGGTTCATCTACAAAATCCACTGATCATTCATAAGCAGGCGGCAATTTTGGCATAAAGAGGACAAAAATTAGTGAAACATAAGTGCAAGAGACCACAGAAGTAAAAAAAAACTAAAGGTTAGCAAAAAGCTAACTTAGTGAAATACAATATGTTAAACTAATTGGGCTGGCGCGAGCGAGCGTTAGCGAAGTGTCAGCGCCCAGCCCCTCTTTTCGACCCAGGTGTATGTTTTGAGGGTTATTGCTAGATCTTAATTTTGATAAGGCTCTAGCGCCTCAGAGGAAGCTTCAATCTTTCTGATTCTTTTTGCATTGGAAAGAGCAACATCGATTTGACTATTGGGCTGGCGCGAACGGAGCTTAAGCGGAGTGTCAGCGCAAAGCCCCTCTTTTCGACCTAGGTGTACGTTTTTGGGGTTATTGCTAGATCTCAATTTTGATAAGGCTGCTGCTCGTCACAGAAAGCTCCAATCGTTTTAATTCTTTTTGCAATGGAAAGAGCAACATCGAATTGACTATAGTTTATCTTTTGACTTTTGCCCAAAACTATTTATTTAACAATGAAAAATGCCAAAAACCATTTGTCCGAACTCCTCCTTCTTCTCCTTCTGCTCCTTCTGCTCCGCATCTATTCAATGGACGATAGTAGGTATTCATTTTATCCCCCCGCCCCCTGCCCCCGGTCACTGGGCTTTATCATATAGTCATTTATTGATAAATCTGAAGTTAGGCTAAGGTGGCATATGCCGCAGTGGTGTAGTGGTGTACGCGATTGGTCAGATGAATGATCCTGGCAGGTTCGTATCCTTCTCAAGCATTCTTTTTTATTTTTGTCTGTTTAAAGTTGAGAAAACAACTGGTATCATCGGAAGGCCTAATGTAAAGCTCTATTTTCCCAAAAATCGATTCTCCTAAACAAAATCTAAGAAAATTTCTCAAAAATTTTTATGTTTGCCTATAGATTTGCATTGTAATTTCCGATTTGAAAATTTTTTTTAAGTTTTTGTTTTTTATTTTTTTATTTATCTAATAAAATCTTAGCTAAATATATAACCAACATTATAAAATTTGTATTTATACATTTTATACTATATTAAAAGTGGAAGAAATATCTGGTACCATCGGCAGGCCAAATGTGGGTCTCTTTTCTCCAAAATTTGCAATTGACTCGAGTAAAAAGTCAAGGAAATACATTTTATACTAGTGGAATCTGCTGCGTCATCTGCATTTTGTTTTTGGGCGCGCATGGAAAGAGACAATGATCTGCGCGCCAAAAACAAAATGCAACTGTCCAAGCAGCAGATTCCACTAGTATAAAATGTATTTCCTTGACTTTTTACTCGAGTCAATTGCAAATTTTGGAGAAAAGAGACCCACATTTGGCCTGCCGATGGTACCAGTAGTTTCTTTTTTGACTTTTGCATAAAACTAATTATTTTCCCATGAAAAATGCAAAAAACCATGTGTCCGAACTCCTTCTCCTTCTCCTTCTTCTTCTCCTTCTCCTCCGCATCTATTCAATGGACGATAGTAGGTATTCATTTCTTCCCCCCCCCCCCTTCCCCTTCCCCGGGTCCCTGAGCCCCAAGTTTTTATTTAATTTTAGCTCTTCATTTACGCAATGAGTCATACGGACCACTGGTGTAGTGGTGAAAGCGATTGTGCATATGGATGAAATTCGAAGGTTCGAATCCTTCTCAAAAATTCATTTTTATTTTTGTTTCTTTGAAGTTGAGAAAACAAATTGTACCATCGCCAGGCCAAAATTAATGCTATTTTCTTCCAAAAATCGACTGCCCGGAGTATAAGTTAAGAAAATTCCTGTAAAATAAGATTTGCCAATAATTTTGCATTGTATTTTTCAATTTCAAATATTTTCTTTTCGTCATATTTTTTAAACAATTTTTTTCCAACAATTTTTTATATATTGAATAAAATTTCAATTTCAACATATAATCAACAATATAAAATTTGTATTTATACATTTTATCCTATATTAAAAGTGGAAGAAATAACTGGTACCATCGGCAGGCCAAATTTGGGGCTCTTTTCTCCAAAATTTGCAATTGCCTCGAGAAAAAAGTCAAGGAAATACATTTCCTACTAGTGGAATCTGCTGCGTCATCTGCATTTTGTTTTTGGGCGCGCATGGAAAGAGACACTGAACTGCGCGCCAAAAACAAAATGCAAGTGTCCAAGCAGCAGATTCCACTAGTAGGAAATGTATTTCCTTGACTTTTTTCTCGAGGCAATTGCAAATTTTGGAGAAAAGAGCCCCAAATTTGGCCTGCCGATGGTACCAGTTATATGGTAATTTAAAGCTTTAAAGTTAAATTGAAGAAGTTTTTCTAGATTTTTGGGCATGATGAAAAAATTATAAATTGACTAAATGCATCATAACCAAATGAAACAAATATAATTGGCTAAGGTGAAGTTTAATTTTGCTGGCATTCGAAATATGATCAATTTTATTATTTTTATCTGAATTACGCTTCAATTTCGACATGTTTTTATTCTGTAACAGGCAAAACCACCATTTAAGCCAAAACTGGAAAACGAGACTAAAACTGGAATAATCTAGGTAAAAGGATTCCTGCCATAAATTGCCGCCTGCTTATGAATGATCAGTGGATTTTGTAGATGAACCTGCTAAAATTTTGAGTCAAAATAGATTTAAATTTAAATCAAAATTTGTCTCGATTTTGTCACATCTAGTCTAGTTCTTTTTGATGATTGACATTTCATAAGCTGCTCATGCTGTAGCATTTTAGCCTTGTTGTAACATGAAAAGCAAAATCTTTGCACATCGCACCGATTCCCTCAAAATAATCAAGAAATAAAGCAGAATATTGGAAAGCGTTTGTGCTGGCGCCGAAATGTACTTCCCCAGAGGCCAGATGGCAAGCGCCACAGTAGGCCAGAGGCATGCACTGACGAAAGCCTGGCAACTGCGCATTCTCAGCCCCACCAATCCCCGTAAAGACTTCACTCTGATTTGGTGCAAAAGCGGTGATGTCGGGGCGCTACACGGCGGCCAGGGCCAATCTGGCCCTCCTCCAGGACCTCATGAAGCGGGACCCTGCCTGCTACCAAGCCGAGTTCCTGGAGCAGTACCTTCACTTCCAGCAGACTCTACACCTATTCCAGCAGCACCCTCAGGCCTTTACTTTCCCTCCACCACCTCACTACCTGACAGTGACAGCTCTCATTTCACACTTTTTTAGGACATGGATCCGGGGCATCTGATGGAGCTGGTCAACTTCATCGCCCAGGTCGGCCACCACTTCAAGGCGGACTGCGCCGGTTTCGCGCCCGACCTCCTACAACTGCTCAAAGGGCAGGCTGCCAATCTTGACGTTCCCATCTGCGAGCATTGCTTGAGCGAGATAGGAGAGGAGAGAGCTGTAGGCAGACTTGCGGATGGCACTGGTGAAAGCGCTGGTGCTGCTGCGCAACCGGAAGGTGCTGGCCGTGGCGGACTTCAACGAGCTGGTCTTCGATCACCTCCTCAAGTGTCGCGACAAGGCGCTTCGAAAGGCCCTCTACGCCTCTGTCCTGGCCCACATCAAGGTTCCTTCTGCTCATTTCATCCATTTCTTAGCCAAAATAGCAGCAGTGAAGTGAGGAGCGTTGCGGATTCCAGTCTATCAGCGTGGTGGTGGGGAAGCGGGATGGACGGGCGAGCAGGGAGGTGCAAGGCTTCCTGGTGGCCAAGCTGAAGGAGGCATCGCCCATTGTCGTCCGCACCGCCCTCCTAATACTCATCCAGGCCTTCCGCAAGAACTTCTGGAAGGACACCCGCACTGCCAATGTCATCGGTTTGTCTTTCCTACCCACCAGCCTGGGCTTGAGTACAGTGTTTCTGTTACCAGCGGAGGCCTGTTTCCACGCCAACGCCAAGATTCGCGTCACTGCACTCAAGTTCATGCTCGGCGCCAGCAAAGCCCCTGAACAGGATCCCGGTTCTCTTTTTACCTCCTACCCCCTACTGCAGTTGCAACTGAGTCTTCAACCTTGTCATAGGAACACATTTTCACTGCTCAAGCATCCACATATAAGGCTTGTCTTTTCCAGACGCTTCTTCTGCCAGCGAAAGCGAAGATGAAGATGCGCAGAAGCAAGAAGACGGGAAGACCCTCAAAGAGGTCCTCTCAGACTGCCCATCTAAAGCTCTTCATCATGAAAGGATTCCCAGCTCACTGTCCGCTACAATGTGGGCAAGAAAACGAAGAAGCGGAAGAAGGTGATGGAGAAGGCCAAGGCCGCCCTCCACAAGGACCAGAAGAAGAGCGGGCGACGCAAAGTCCCCTCTTCCTCCTAGGCAGTGCAGAGCGCAGCAGGAAAGCGGTGTTGCAGGTGGTGACCACGGCGGCCGGCCTCTGCTCTCTGGCCCTCATCAACGAGCTCTACGATCCGCAGGCTTTCGCAGAGCGCCTCTTTGCTGCCCTCGCCAGAGGCAAGGGCAACGACCGCTTCGAGGCATCCTACATTCTCATCCCCATCCACCTCTCTCCCCAACACTCTTCCCCATCTCTAGGTTAAGCTGCTGATACTTGGCCTCCTCAGCAAGGTGATCGGCCTCCACAAGCTCCTACTGCTCCAGTTCTACGCCTACCTGCACAACTATCTTCAGGTTTCTTAGCTTCTTTGTGCCCATAAAGAGTCCCTGAATGAGTGAGGAAGTAAACGCTGTCAGCCGCACCAGCGTGAGGTGACGCGAGTGCTGCTGTTCGCGGCGCAGGCGGCGCACGAGCTGGTCCCACCCGAGCTTCTCGCCGCCCTCGTCCGCGTCATCGCCAACAACTTCGTCTCCGACCGCAACGCCCCCGAAGTCATGGTTCTCTCCCCCCCTCTTTCTGCCCCTTCTCCTTTCCCTCTAGTCATGAATTGATATCTGCGACAGACAGTGGGCCTGAACGCCATCCGAGAGCTGGTGAGCAAGTGCCCGCTGGCGGTGGACGCGGACCTGCTGGGCGACCTGGCGGAGTACCGGCGCTACCGGAACAAGAACGTCGCCTGCGCCGCCCGCTCCATCATCGCCCTCTTCCGCCAGCTGGAGCCGGGCCTCCTGCAGCGGAGACACCGCGCCCGTCCCACCGAGGCCTCCGCCGTCGCCTCCATCAAGGCCTACGGAGCCGCCGACGCACCCGACCACGTCCCCGGCGCCGAAGTCCTTGCTCACAAGCCGGCAGACGAGGAGGAGGAGCTCGAGGAGATGGAGGGTTGGCCAGCCTGTCTAGTCTCTCTTGGCTGTTCCATGAGCTCTAGATGGATGGGCAGAGTCAGAGAGCAGCGGAGATGAAGACATGGAGAGCGAGGATGAGGACGGGGAGGAAGCCGGTGAGGATGGGGAGGAAGGTGGTGAGGATGGAGAGGAAGCAGAGCCGCCCGCCAAGCTCTCCAAGGAGGAGGAGCAGCGGAGGAGAGCCAAGGAGGCCGCCGCTGTCCTCATTTCCTCTCTAACCACCCAGCCAGAGACGGCATAAATGGCACTTTTGCAGATCAGCTCGGAGCGAATCCTGACGGACGCGGACTTCCGAGCCATCCAGGTCCATCGCCTGCGCCAGAAGCTTCAGCCCCTGCGCAGTCGGAAGCGCAAGGCGGAGGAGGAGGCGGGGGAGGAGGAGGAGGAGGTGGAGATCGACGACTCCGACCTGGAAGAGGAGGCGGCGGAGGCGGGGAAGCTCCGCCTCGTCCGCCTGGCCGACATCACCCACCTCACCAAGCGCCCCAAGATGGACAAGGCCGCCCGCCAGGAGACCGTCCAGGAGGGCCGGGAGGGGCGCGAGAAGTTCGGCGCCGCCAAACGGAAGGGCAAACGCCCACACGCCGGCAGGACCAACCGCACCGCCAAGAAGGGCAAGGCCTTCCAGGTGAGCTGATGGGGAAAGGAGGGGGCGGTGGAGGAGGAAAGAGGGATTGACAGATGGTGCGAGCGAAGGCGGTGAAGAAGAACAAGGGCCGCAGCTTTCGCCAGCAGCAGAAGAGCCTCTCCAACTATCTCAGCAACCAGCGCAAGATGAAGTGATCCTTGCCTTTGCATAGCCTGGGCCACGCCTTTGACTCCTTGGTGAAAAGCGAGATAAATCTACAAATTTATCTACAAATTTGAAACTAAGCTATCTTTACTGCTCTCTTTGCACGGCACTGCAAATGTATACCATGCCAAAGTTGATGTTAAAATATCAGGCTCTCTGCATTTTATATTTCCTATTTTTTTTTTGCGTAAACTGCTTTTTCAGAATGGCTAAACGCCATATCAACAACTGGTGCTAAACGCTGCTAAAACTGCCGCTGAGAATCTTTAAATTGGAGCAAATTAGGTTTCGATAATTTTTGCAAGCCCCAAAAACAGAAGCCCCATCAATATTCACTTGGTGGAAAACATCCTTTGGGAAAGCAGGCCAGGCCCGTAAAAGAGCAGCGATTAAAAGTGAGATAAGGAGAGAAGAATCTCGCAGACAGAGAGGACCTACCCCTCCTTCCATGCCTATGTGGCCTCGGTGTATGTGTGTGTGTGTGCATGCATGCTCAAATTTCCCTCACCCAGCCACCCCCAACGCCCCTCGTCTCAGCCCATTGAAAGGCCGTCTTTCCCTCCAATGTTTCCGCCTGCTCTTTCCTCCTCCCTCTCCCCGCCAATACCTTCCTACCGCCCAAGTCTCCCTCTCTCCACTCAATGCGCCTGAGCTGAGCTGGGTGTAGAGGAGTGCGAAATTCGTCTTCACCAGCCCTCCCTCGCTTGACTTTTCGCCAGGCCCCGCTTTTTGCCCCCCACGCACAGCAGCAGTAGCCTCCGCCTTTTTTCAGTCCCCATTCCCGCTTTTCTCTCTCCTAGCTTGCAGTCCCCGTTAATTCATTGCATTCCGCATTATCCTCTCCGCACCCCTCCCTACACTCTTCCTATAAGCTCCGATTTTTCCTCCCCTTTCCACCCACCTCCTCCTTTCTCTTTTCATCTGTATTTTGTGATTAGATATGGCCAGGCATTTCACAGCTCGGGTACTCGGGTGTTTTTGTTGGCCACCTTTGCTTTTGGCCCACTGTTTGGCTGAGTTGAAGAATTGGCTGGAATGGGTGTGGGTGGGCAGAGTGAGAGGGGTTGAGGGGTTGAGCGTGCCTGAAAATGAGGCCAGGGCTTTCTTTCCCCAGCGGCAGGGTAGAGAGAAAGAGAAAGAGAGCAGTATCAGCTTATTTATGGGCGCTTGGCGTGGGCCTATTTTGAATGCCGGCGCTAACTACCGTCTAGTTGCTCCCTCTTGCCAGTTCCAGCCAGCCAGCCTCATGCAAAAGGGGCTGCTGGCCCTCCCTCCTTTCACTCTCCAGATTCCCAACCGAGTAGACAATCGATTTATTTGCCCCGTCCCCAGCCCGCCCGGCCCCCTGAGGCCTGGCCCCCTGCACTGCAGGCCAGCTTATGCCTTTCCCCAACTTCCCCGCTACACACACTCCTACAGCCAGCATATAGACCTAGAGCCGCCGAAACTGCATTTCCTCCTCCACCCCCTCTCTTTTTACTGGCCTCCCTCCGTAAAGGCATCAGGGGAGAGGAGGGGGGGGGGAGCGTGGGTGTAGATATAGGAGGAGAGGGAGGGAGACAAAGTGTCCCGCATCCTCTCCGACGCCATTCATTTGGGGGGGGGGGGCAGGGTTTTGTGAGGGAAGTAAGCATTGTGTAGGGGGAGAGAGGGGGCCAAGGAGTGCGCAGGAGTATACGTACGCTGCTGCTGCAGTGACACTGAGGGCAGGGCAGAGTGCGGACTCTCTCTCGCCTGTTTGTCCTTGACCATAAGACGCCGCACTCTTCCTGGTCACCCAACCGCCGCCATGTCAGGTAGCCTGCCCTTCTCTCTTCCTTCTCTCCTCTCTGCTTGTCTTCACCTGGACTGGGAGCAGTGGCATTTGCAGAGTGTGAAGGGAAAGCGTCGGTGGACGGTTTGGAGGACCTGCCCGACTGTACCACGTAGGCCCAATTCTCTTTTTTCACTCCAGTCTCTGGATGGATGATTGGTATTTGAGGATGTCGCAGACCAGCGCCCCACTGGTGGACAACTTTGCCCACGGCTACAGGTACACCCTCACAACTCATGCATCCTCACTATTCTTTCCTTCACCGAATTGCATTTGCAGCTCCAATGGAAGCCCAGTGCCTAAGCGAGGGCGCGGCCGACCCCGCATCCACCCACCCAAAGAGTACCCATTCCCTTTCTCCTCTTTGTCCTCCACACCTAGCCTTTGCAGAGCGGGGCCGCGACGACCCAGAGGTCGTCCCCCCGGCTCCCGCAACGTCATCAGCGTCCCGTTGCCTTCCTTTCTCTGCCTTCCCTGGGAGACTGAGTGAGAGTGGGAGAGTGGACTGACACAGGCTGCAAGTGCAGACGACGCCGGATGGGCTGCCCATCGTGGCCGTGGCCGCCCGGGGGGCCAACGGCGCTGCTCGAGGCCGCGGCCGCCCGCCCAAAGTTCCCAGGTACTACTCCCTCTCCTTCCCCCTTCACACCTGATAGATGGATGGAGGAAGGTTGTTGAGGCCGACGCTGGCTCTGGGGGAGGAGCGGGCCTCTGGCTCCCCGGGGCCCAGCATGACGGGGGCGGAGGTGTGGCTGGCCTGGGGCTTCGCCACCTCCCCGGCCGACCGCACCATCGTCACCATGGCCAACATTCCCGGCCCCGACCTACACGGCTCCATGACCCTGTCCCTTCCACTACTCCCCCCACCTCTCCCTCCCACTGCCATCTATAGACTAATGGAAGACTTGTAGGTACTTCGAGGTGTGGAACCTGTGCCGGTACCAGGGGGAGCGGCTGGGTCAGGACCTACGGATGGAGGAGCTGGCCTCAGAGTTCCTGCCCCGCTCTCTGGCCTGGCTCAGGGACTCTCTGCGCTGGCTCGAGTTCCTTCTCGCCGAGCCCCAATGGACCATCGCCCGCATCAAAGACTTTCTGGCCATGCCCAAAGATCAGCGCCTGGCTGCCTACGTTTGTCTTTCAAGCTATCAGTAGATCGATCACTTCCATTTATCATTCATCAGCCACCAGTGAGAAATAACTTTGATAAAATAGGTGTCCCATTACGACTTGATGAGAAAAAATGAATTAGTGATCGACAGTTGGCGGTGAATCCACGCGGTAACCCCAGCGCCACCTTCAACGTCTGCCTACAGGCCTATCTGGAGTCCAGGATGGGCGAGCTCAGCGACGATCAAGTGCTCCGGTTACTTCTTCCCTCTTCTCCTCTCTCCCTCTCTCTCCTTCCTCAACACCCAGTACCTCCCCCCTTTCGTGTCCGCCAAACCAAGAGCTGTGTTTGAGGTGGGTGGACATGGCGACGGCATCAAAGACGGTGCTGGGCGCTCGCATGGGCCCCTTCCTGCCCTGGGGCAAGCACTGGCTCCTGGCCGCTCTACGCGTTCTCTCCTCCTCCCTCACTCAACCTCTTAGCCCATCTCCAATCCTTCCAGCTGAGCGGTCGTGCTCGAGTGATCGCTGAGATGGGCGAGAAGCACGCCGAGGTTCGTCGCGCCCGCGCCGACGGACAGGACAGCCTCCCATGGCCTACCCCTCAGCAAATCGTCTCTCTTACTTTCTACCTATTCCTATCCACAACCTCTAGGAGCCAGGAGGGAGAATAGTTTCAAGGATCGCATTTTGTTTTGGCTTGTGCTGGCATTGAGAAATGAGACAATAGCTGGCATGATGAAGTTAGTTGGTCAGCTGGTTAGTGAAGCAAGAGTTGAAGAGTGAAGCGGGCGAGGAGATGAAGAGGGAGCTGGAGCCGTTGGTGGAGTCGGCGAAGGCGGACTATCCCGCCTGCGAGGCCCCCGCTGAGCTGGTCAAGAAGGGCGGCAAGATCGCCGGCCTCGAGCTACCCCCGCCTGCCGTCCTCCAGGCACTCCTCTTTCACTTCCCTTTCACCCATCCACCTCCCTCCCTCCTTTTCAGGCTCAAATGGCGGCGGCCTCCAGCAGCACAGGGGGCGTGAAGGCGGAAGCAGCGGAGGCCTCCTTCTCACTCAAGGGCAGCAATGTAGGAGGAGGGATGCTGTGATGGGGGATGGAAGGAGGCTGGTTGGAGGTGACGGCGCTGGCGGAGTTGGCGGAGGCCCGCGGGCTCTCCTTCTGCACTCGGGAATCCGCCCTCGTCTTCCAGAACCGCACCGGCCCACTGCGTCGCATCCTTCTCACCGATGCTAGCGTCAGCTCTTTGCATCTTCCCCTTTCCCTCGGGCTGATTTAAGTTACATAACATAACGTACTACCACATAACATAACATAAAAAATCCACATAACATAACATAAAAATATTTTTTGCATAACATAACATACGCATAACATAACATTACTTTCACATAACATAACTGAGATTGTTATGTTATGTATAGGAAATATGTTATGTTATGTGGGAGAAAACAGGCTTTAATGTTATGTGCTGCATAAGAAAAGTGGGTATAGAGTTATGTTATGCATAAGAAAAGTGGGTTTAGAGTTATGTTATGCGTAAGAAAAGTGGGTATAGAGTTATGTTATGTAAATGCAATGGTGTATTTTTACTAAAATAAAAGTGCTATGCTCCATAAAAAGGCTCACCAGCCAATGGGATGCAGGGCATTGAGTACCTGAGTGCTGCAGGTAGGCCAAGCAAGCATATTATGGCAATTAAACTTGCCACAAGTAGTGAACCTCCCTAACAAATGGTCTAAACCCCCTCACTGCTAATGGGAAAATTAAGACCAGGACATTAAAAGTTGGAATATTCAAATAAACCTCATGCATCCATGTTATGGGTATACATGGCCTCGTTTTGATGCATTCAGTGAGAATCTGGTAACTGAATGAATAGTTTGGACCAAAAATTTAGTGAAATTGGCAAATTTGTGCCCTAATTGTTTTGTTATGTTATGTAAGTGAAGTGTTATGTTACGTTATGTATTAGTGTACTAGCAACCCCATCGGGGCTCCATAAAAAGGCTCAGCAGCCAATGGGATGCAGTGCATTGAGTACCTGAGTGCTGCAGGTAGGCCAAGCAAGCATATTATGGCAATGCAACTTGCCACAAGTAGTGAACCTCCCTAACAAATGGTTTAAACCCCCTCACTGCTAATGGGGAAAATCAAGACCAGAGAGCAGTTCATTTTCATTTAAAATGTGAGGCGGCTACGCTGCCGCTTCCGGAAGCAGCTACGCTGCTGCTTCTGGAAGGCATTCATCCATTTAGTTCCTGCTGCCAGGCGGAATCAGATGTAACAGGGACTCATTCATTTTCGTCTAAAAGCGGAAGGGGCTTGTTCATTTTCACACCGCAAGCAGCTGGATCTTATTCATTGTCAATTTAATTGGCAGTGGAGTTTGATATGCCTCTTTCTTTCTTTTTATCATCGTCCATGGACGAGAAGATTGACA
The DNA here is from genome assembly GCA_030248095.1 of Ptycholaimellus sp. GST1_10. NCBI lineage: Eukaryota > Metazoa > Nematoda > Chromadorea > Chromadorida > Chromadoridae > Ptycholaimellus > Ptycholaimellus sp. GST1_10. The sequence goes on along the minus strand of JASANA010007912.1, from coordinate 873 downwards.
GAATCACTACAAGGTGAGACTGAACAGGAGAGTGTAAGAGAGGCGGCGGTGTGGGAGAAGGCCTAGATAGCGAATAGGCATAAACTAGCTCAGATTGTGTTTGCCAAGTCAGCATCGAGCATTGCCCTAGCAGCTGCCAGAAAGGCCCTACTGTTCTTCTCTTTAATATCTATTGGATTGAAAAAGGGCAACAAATACACATACAACCAGCAGAGCATTATTGCTCTAAATTTTGCCTTTTCTAATGGTCATAAAACGGCTCAGGAAAACTCGGTAGTTCATTTTCTGTAAGTCCGTAATTAGTGTACGAATTTGCAGATTCCAATTCTTTGGTTCAGCCAATATATGGTTTCAGAAGTAAAATATTCAGAAATTGTGCCATCAAGTCAACGGATTTTGAAATTATGATTGGAAACCATAAACTTTCTGTGCAAGTTCCTGATTTCTTTCCAAGTTCCTTTTAAACAAAAAAGTCTGTCAAAATTGATTAAGAATTGGGCAAGTTGTGGCCAAACAAGTGTCAAGTCTGTGGTTTCTTAAGTAAATTCAAAAGTAAGAACAGATTTAGAACCTGCAGATATGAATTGTGAACAAAAAAACTTAAGTCTTGTGTGCAACTTTCAGCCGTTCAGCTGCTACGTAGAAAAATGTCCATTGTCGGGAAAAAAAATTTACTCAGGGAATTAATGTTTCTAATAGTCTGGGACCTGTTCCCCCCTGCCAGGATCCAAGCGGCACATTCTAGCCTTCATGAAAAAAGCGGCCATTCCAGACAGAAAAATATACACAGACAAAAAGACTGTCACATGTATAGACCGTATGTATCGTCTTTGCTCAAAAATTGTCAGTCTATTATCAATCTGCTGTTGGCCA
>JASANA010007908.1:0-38532 GCA_030248095.1 Ptycholaimellus sp. GST1_10 | reverse complement strand
AGACGATCATTCTAGTCTATGGTATAAGCCCGCTCTTTTAAAACTTTGAGGCTTTATCTAGTACGTCTTCAAAGGGTAAATACAACTTTTAAATACGCGCTTGTATACCATAGACTAGAATGATCGTCTGCTATACGTCCTTTGTATACAGGTGTAAACGTTCCCACGTGGGGGTGGGGAGTCGCGGGACGACAAGTGAAACCCTACATCTCACCTTCTTCACTAGACACGATCTATAGCGCTCGTTTAAACTGCTTCACATCTTCTTTGTTCAAACAATGTCTTTCAATTCTGCGCATCTTGAGCTCGCTCATCGTTACTCGCTCACTTCATGCTATGCCTTGTTACCTAGTCTCCCTGGATTACTAAACAATAACCATATCAAATTCTGCAGCTTCTTATTCTTGGCTTCGACTTCAACCAAGTTTTTGAAGCTCCCTTTTCATTCGAAAGGGGAGCAAATTCATGATTCACTGCCTATCTATTCTCATCTGAAAACAGAAAACAACCGAACGAAATCACATCAGCAATTAATCATCTTCTAGCTGGTTCTTGGCAACCTCAAGACAATGCGTAGCTTTTTCTTCCGTCACACGATCTTCATTATCGGGAAGTTGCAGAATAACCTTAAATTTTTCTTCTGTTTTTTTTGATAATTTAATTGTCTAATTACATAAAAAATAGAAAAAAGATGAATACGTAAAAATGAAAACTAATGTCGCTTGTCGCAATAGCTTTTGATCGTCTTCCGATAGCAGGAGATATGGAGTCATGGAAACGAGCCCGTTTGCCGCCTGATCGATCTCATAGAATCTGACAGGATTCGCAGCAATCTTAATTTACATATTCAATCTTTTTTTATTTATATTTTCAAAGAAAAATAAACAAACCATTAAAAATCTAATCATATATTTGTCCATCGAATTCATATTTTTGATTTTTATTTTTCTAAATTTACAATCTGTTGTCAATAGTCTTCTGCTTGAGATGCAGTGCTCGTTCTATTGCTTCAACAGAGCAGCTGCAAAGGATTAGTGCTTCCTGTTTATCGAGCAAACCATCACTATCTTCATTACGTTGTCGGCCTCAAGAGCATCAGAGGGTGGGAACAGGAAAACGTGCTTGCACAATAGTGCCTGTCATCCCATCTAGTTGACTCTGTACATGCCCATTTCCGTCCTCCCCCTAAGTCAACTCTGCCCTCCATCTCTCAAGGACGCTAAATATCCCTACTGTTTGGTCGTCATTGGTTATCAGTTGTTGATGCAAGAGCTAAGGCACTTAGCGCGCTGGGTTGTGGACTTTGGGTGCTAGGACAGATGCTCATCTCCGCTTTCCGTTCTCACAGTCTGAGCTTGCAAAGTCCGATATGGCACGTGAAAGCATACCCCACCCACCATCCATTAGCCATTAGGCAGCCCCACTCTCTTTATCGCTAATCTTCCATCCACCCATTATCTCCCTTCTCCTTCCCATAAATACCTCTCTCCACTCAAGAGTTTTGCATTCTCTCTATTTCAAAGCCATTCATTGTCCTCTGCACAAAGCTCCCCAGCGATGCCGCGTGCAGTGAGGACGATAATGGAGGAACCAGACGGGCGTCGTCGTCAAGCAACCGAGGATGAGGAGGAGTCCATCGCTGCCTTCCAGGACTCCGTCGTTGCTCAAGCCGGCGAGGACTACGCCCGCCCTTCACAAGTCGTCGACACCACCACCACTCCCAAGGTTGACTTCTCTCTCACTCCCTTCCTCAGCCCTCCAATCTTTCCTCCATCTCCCTTCTCTTTCAGCGCTCTGCCAAGAAGACCCTTGCTCCTCCGCGCACCCCAGCCAAGGCCTCTCGCAACGCCGTCCCGCCCAAGCTCAAGAAGCAGGGTACGATTTTTGTTTTTTTTTTCTTTCTTCACTTGCAAGCCATAAGCATAATTGAACACAAGCATATGAATGGAATAAGAGCAATAACAAATTGATCCAAATCATGTTGAGTTTGTTAAAAATATACAAGATAGCCTTTTTCAAGAAAAAAATGAATCAAGTTGTTCACAGTCTCTTATTCTGAAAAAATTCATCAAGTTTTTAGCATTTATCTAAATGTATAGAACAAAAAAATGAAAAAATTAGCATATTTCTGTGGTGGGCGCATAGGGATTCTCTCGGGATTGTTCTAGCTCACACATTTCCGGATTCACATAGCCTGCATTGAAAACACCTCTGGTGCTAGTCCCCGCTACTTCCCCTTCATTCCCCACTTCCTCATCCACACTCCTCACCCAATCCTCTTCGTCCCAGGCCCAGGGGTCCCTCTCTCTTCGCCCCCCTTCCACTCTAGCCTCCCTACTCAAACTCCCTCCCCTAGATCCTCCTTCAGCCCTCTGGTTCCCACCGCTATCGGCTGCTCCCGCTCCTTCACCAGTATCTTCTTGTCCCTCCGCGTCCAGCAGTCCCGCCATGGACACCGAATGCCCGGCTCTGTAGTTTACTCATTTTTTCCTGAACACGACTGAGAGTAGGAAAGGAAAATTAGCGCAAACCCCCGACGGTAGATTTGAAGAGTTTGGCGTTGGTGGCAGGTGATGTAGAGCACAAAGCCCAGCACCAGCAGTCCACCACCAGTCCTCCACCCAGTCGTAGCTGGCCTGCAATTCATCAGTGTCTTTTTTTATAGAGTAGCGCTGCTGTCATCTACGTAGACTCGGACGAGGACACAGATGATGAGCTGGACCCAGAGAGTGTGCTTGCGCTGTGGTGGCCCTGACCCAGACCTTCACCGAGCACGGCCTCTCCAACACCCTCCCCTGGACCTCCGGCAAGGTCGACCAGCTCATGGTCTACAAGGCTGTACGTATCTTCTATCCATCCTCCGTCTTCCACCTAGTCTCTCACTCCTCACCTGTTCCCTCTTCAAACCATGCCCTGTTCAGGAGGATGCCAACGTAATCCAGTGCGCACCATCGTCTCCGCCCACATCAAGCTCAGCAAGGAGGGGAACTGGGGCATACAGATCGTGGCGGCTACGACCTCACAGAGGGCAACTGGGGCAAGCCCAACGCCCGCATCATGGTGGGCAACCGCTGGGAGAAGGCGCCCGCAAGAACGAGTACGGGGAGTGGGAGCGGTGCTTAAGTCCCTAGTTTTCAAATCACTAAGTCTCTACACCTAGCCTCCCTCTCTTTTCAGCTGGCTATGAAAGTGGACGTGAACCAGATGAACAAGGCCAAGGTCCGCAACTGGGCCAACAACGAGGACCTGAGCGTCATCTTCGAGCCCGACTCCGAGGGCGACTGGCCCTCCCTAGGTTCACAAAATTCTACCCATCTCCTCTCCCCATCCTTCCACCCACCTACCCACTACAAACCCCATTTGCAGGCCTATTCATACCGGCCTCCGTCTTCTACAGAGTCCTCGGCAAGGCGGAGAGGTGATCGCCTCATCGACGAGATTGTAAGCGCTGAGCGTGTGGTGGACGAGACCCCGCCTACATGGAGCTCCTCCAGGCCGAGGGCCAGTCGGTCTCGGGCTGCAGAGAGGCAAACAGGCCAACATTCGAACCGCTACCGAATGGCCCCGGGGCAGCAGCGGCGGCGGCGGTGGCTCCTATCGCGGCAATCCCCAGCACAACGACCTCTACTGGTTGATAAAAAAGCCAACCAGTTTGTAGGAGGGAGCCAGATCCACTTGGGGGGTGGTGGGGGGGGCGGGGGGGCTTGCGCTTTGGGGGAGTCGGGAGGAAGTGGTGTAGAGGGCGGGGGGCTGGGGAGGGGGCGTGGTTCGCTTGGCTCGTAGTTTGGTGGTGTATAGTTGGGGGGCGGAGGGGGCGGCCGTCCTTGGGCTGCAAACTTCAGTTGTTTATTTCAGATCAGAAGAGGGCTGTCGCCGCTGCTGCAGTGGATGCTTCCAGCAGTTCCATCCCTCCGCTCATTCCACCCACCCACCGATAGAGTCAATAGCCCATTTGTTATTTTAGTTAGAAGAATATCCCCTTGTTATGATTTTTGTGATCAAAAAATGAAAAAATAAAATCGGCACCTTCGATATTATAGATGGTAATCTTGTTCTTGTGGGACTTGAGGTAGTATGCGGCACAGGACTTTCTACAATTGACATTTCTCATAAAAAACAGACGAAAGCAAAAATGAGAAGAAAAATGGAACATGGTGATAGCACTCTTGGGAATATGAACTGTTGATGGGGGAAGTAGGTGGAGAGGGGGGAGTGCACTTGTTGCTGAGTCGCATTGCTCTGTAAGGTAGAAGACTTTGACGTGGCCGGGTAGCCGCCGTTCCCGCCCTCTCCATCGGGAATTGGGAGTGCTGGCATAGCAGTCCATTGTACTTGTCACCACGCAGCACTGGTGGCTCCAAGCGTACCCGATTCCGCATGGAGGTCGTGCTCTTACTTCAACCAATCAACAAATTAGTATTTCAATTTTTTATCTAATTTTATCAATAATTTTAGTCAATATTTTTTTTCTTTATCACTGTTAGTTTACACACTGTCTAGTCGTCTGTCTAGCCGTCTGTCTAGCCTCTAGCCCCCTCTTACCCTGCCTATATCAACCCGCACTTTCCTCTACTTTCCCGCCCTCTTCAGATAGCCTTCGCTCTGCTTAGCCCACTTTCAATCCAGTCCAGTTCTTCTAAAGCCTTACTTTTTTTCAAATTTATAAAAAATTCTATATTTCTTTATATTTTTCATTTATTCAAATATCAAAAATTCTTCATATAAAATAAAGTCCATGAAAGAGAGGAGCATGAACTCTGATTCTTCCAATGCAGCCTTGTCCACGGCTTCTTGCTCTCTTCTCACCTCTCCTCTCTCCTTCTTGTACTCCTCCACACCACCACCTCTCGTTTCCCCTCAAACAAGGTCACCTTGCTTTCAATCCAGCGTTTTTTTATTAATAATGTTTTATTGTTTATTTATTTTTGTTTATTGTTTTTTTCTTACTATAACACCTCATTAATTCACTTTTTACTTTAATCCTCTCAGTTTTTTTTTTGCTCTCATCCAGCCCAGTTCCAACGCCGCCCACAAATACTAGCAGTTTGCTTGTTTTCTATCATCCTCTTCTAACTAGCCTTTTTTTGAACTAGGCTGGATTGAAAGCAAGGTGACCTTGTTTGAGGGGAAACGAGACGGTGGTGGCGTGGAGCAGTACAAGAAGCGAGACGACGGAGACGGTGATGAAGACGAGCAAGAAGCCGCTGGACCAAGGCTGCACCTCTGGAAACAACAGAGTTCATGCTCCCTCTCTCCATGGACTTTATTTCTATATGAAGAATTTTTGATATTTGAATAAATGACAAAATATAAAGAAATATAGAATTTTTTATAAATTTGAAAAAAACCCTAACGCTTTAGAAGAACCTGGACTGGATTGAAACTGGGCTAAGCAGAGCGAAGGCTATCTGAAGAGGGCGGGAAAGTAGAGGAAAGTGCGGGTTGATATAGGCAGGGTAAGAGGGGGCTAGACGGCTAGACAGACGGCTAGACAGACGACTAGACAGTGTGTAAACTAACAGTGATAAAGAAAAAAAATATTGACTAAAATTATTGATAAAATTAGATAAAAAATTGAAATATTAATTTGTTGATTGGTTGAAGTAAGAGACGACCTCCATGCGGAATCGGGTACGCTTGGAGCCGCCAGTGCTGCGTGGTGACCAGTACAATGGACTGCTATGCCGAGCACTCCCAATTCCCGATGGAGAGGGCGGGAACGGCGGTCTACCCGGCCACCGTCAAAGTCTTCTACCTGTACGAGAGCAACTGCGACTGCAGCAACCGAAGTGTCGACTTCCCCCGGCTCTCCACCTACTTCCCCCGCATCCAACAGTTCATATTCCCCGAAGAGTGCTATCACCATGTTCCATTTTTCTTCTCATTCTTGCTTTCGTCTGTTTTTTATGAGAAATGTCAATTGTAGAAAGTCCTGGTGCCGCGATACTACCTCAAGTCCCACAAGAACAAGATTACCATCTATAATATCGAAGGTGCCGATTATATTTTTTCATTTTTTGATCACAAAAATCATAACAAGGGGATATTCTTCTAACTAAAATAACAAATGGGGCTATTGACTCTATCGGTGGGTGGGTGGAATGAGCGGAGGGATGGAACTGCTGGAAGCATCCGCTGCAGCAGCGGCGACAGCCCTCTTCTGATCTGAAATAAACAACTGAAGTTTGCAGTCGTCCCAGAGGACGTGCCGCCCCCTCCGCCCTCCTCAACTACTACACTCGGACCACAGACTACGGAAGCCAAGCGGACGACTCAGAGCAGCCCCCCGCCAAGCTCCACGAGTCCCAGCCCCCCGCCCTCTGGACCGACCACTTCCTCCCCGACTCCCCCCACGAGAGCGCCAAGCCCCCCGAGCCCGAGCCCCCCGCCATCCACCCCGCCAAGTGGATCTGGCTCCGCCTCCTACAAACTGGTTGGCTTCTTTTATCATACCAGTAGAGGTCGTTGTGCTGGGGATTGCCGCGATAGGAGCCACCGCCGCCGGAGCCGCTGCTGCCGCCGGGGCCATTGCGGTAGCGGTTGCGAATGTTGGCCTGTTTGCGCTCTCGCTCCTCGGCAGCCCGGAGACGCGACTGGCCCTCGGCCTGGAGGAGCTCCATGTAGGCGGGGTTCTCGTCCACCACACGCTGCAGACGCTTGACAATCTCGTCGATGAGGCGGATCACCGTCTCCGCCTTGCCGAGGACTCTGTAGAAGACGGAGGCCGGTATGAATAGGCCTGCAAATGGGGTTTGTAGTGGGTAGGTGGGTGGAAGGATGGGGAGAGGAGATGGGTAGAATTTTGTGAACCTAGGGAGGGCCAGTCGCCCTCGGAGTCGGGCTCGAAGATGACGCTCAGGTCCTCGTTGTTGGCCCAGTTGCGGACCTTGGCCTTGTTCATCTGGTTCACGTCCACTTTCATGAGCCACCTGAAAAGAGAGGGAGGCTAGGTGTAGAGACTTAGTGATTTGAAAACTAGGGACTTACAGCACCGTCTCCCACTCCCCGTACTCGTTCTTGCGGGTCGCCTTCTCCCAGCGGTTGCCCACCATGATGCGGGCGTTGGGCTTGCCCCAGTTGCCCTCTGTGAGGTCGTAGCCGCCGACGATCTGTATGCCCCAGTTCCCCTCCTTGCTGAGCTTGATGTGGGCGGAGACGATGGTGCGCACTGGATTGACGTTGGCATCCTCCTGAACAGGGCATGGTTTGAAGAGGGAACAGGTGAGGAGTGAGAGAATAGGTGGAAGAGAGAGGGTGAATAGAAGATACGTACAGCCTTGTAGACCATGAGCTCGTCGACCTTGCCGGAGGACCATGGGATGGTTTTGGAGAGGCCGTGCTCGTTGAAGGTCTTGTTCAGGGCCACCACAGCGCGAAGCACACTCTCTGGGTCCAGCTCATCATCTGTGTCCTCGTCCGAGTCTACGTAGATGACAGCACCGCTGATCTCTATAAAAAAAGGACACTGATGAATTGCAGGCCAGCTACGGACTGGGTGGAGGACTGGTGGTGGTACTGCTGGTGCTGGGCTTCCTGCTCTACATCGCCTACCACCAGCGCCAAACTCTTCAAATCTACCGTCGGGGGTTTGCGCTATTTCTCCTTTTCCTACTCTCAGTTGTGTTCGGGAAAATGAGTAAACTACAGAGCCGGGCATTCGGTGTCCATGGCGGGACTGCTAGACGTGGAGGCACAAGAAGAAAATGCTGGTGAAGGAGTGGGAGCAGCCGATAGCGGTGGGAACCAAAGGGCTGAAGGGAGATCTAGGGGAGGGAGTTTGAGTAGGAATGCTAGAGTGGAAGGGGGGCGGAGAGAGAGGGACCCCTGGGCCTGGGACGAAGAGGATTGGGTGAGGAGTGTGGATGAGGAAGTGGGGAATGAAGGGGAAGTAGCGGGGACTAGCACCAGAGGTGTTTTCAATGCAGGCTATGTGAATCCGGAAATGTGTGAGCTAGAACAATCACGAGAGAATCCCTATGCGCCCACCACAGAAATATGCTAATTTTTTCATTTTTTTGTTCTATACATTTAGATAAATGCTAAAAACTTGATGATTTTTTTCAGAATAAGAGACTGTGAAAGACTTGATTCATTTCTTTCTTGAAAAAAGCTATCTTGTATATTTTTTAACTAACTAAACGTGATTTAGATCAATTTGTGATCGCTCTTACTCTATTTATATGCTTGTGCTCAATTATGCCTATGCCTTGCGAGTGAAGAAAAAAAAAACAAAATTGTACCCTGCTTCTTGAGCTTGGGCGGGACGGCGTTGCGAGAGGCCTTGGCTGGGGTGCGCGGAGGAGCAAGGGTCTTCTTGGCAGAGCGCTGAAAGAGAAGGGAGATGGAGGAAAGATTGGAGGGCTGAGGAAGGGAGTGAGAGAGAAGTCAACCTTGGGAGTGGTGGTGGTGTCGACGACTTGTGAAGGGCGGGCGTAGTCCTCGCCGGCTTGAGCAACGACGGAGTCCTGGAAGGCAGCGATGGACTCCTCCTCATCCTCGGTTGCTTGACGACGACGCCCGTCTGGTTCCTCCATTATCGTCCTCACTGCACGCGGCATCGCTGGGGAGCTTTGTGCAGAGGATGATGAATGGCTTTGAAATAGAGAGAGAATGGAAAAGTCTTGAGTGAGAGAGGTATTTATGGGAAGAAGAAGAGGAGATAATGGGTGGATGGGAGATTAGCGATAAAGAGAGCGGGGCTGGCTAACGGCTAATGGATGGTGGTGGGTGGGCTATGCTTTCATGTGCCATATCGGACTTTGCAAGCTCAGACTGTGAGAACGGAGAGCGGAGATGAGCATCTGTCCTAGCACCCAAAGTCCACAACCCAGCGCTAAGTGCCTTAGCTCTTGCATCAACAACTGATAACCAATGACGACCAAACAGTAGGGATATTTAGCGTCCTTGAGAGATGGGAGGTAGAGTTGACTTAGCGGGAGGACGGAAGTGAGCGTGTATAGAGTCAACTAGATGGGATGACAAGCACTATTATGCGAGCACGTTTTCCTGTTCCCACCCTCTGATGCTCTTGAGGCCGACAACGTAATGAAGATAGTGATGGTTTGCTCGATCAACAGGAAGCACTAATCCTTTGCAGCTGCTCTGTTGAAGCAATAGAACGAGCACTACATCTCAAGTAGAAGACTATTGAGATCGTAAATTTAGAAAAATAAAAATCAAAAATATGAATTCGATGGACAAATATATGATCAGATTTTTAATGGTTTGTTTATTTTTCTTTGAAAATATAAATAAAAAAAGATTGAATATGTAAATTAAGATTGCTGCGAATCCTGTCAGATTCTATGAGATCGATCAGGCGGCAAACGGGCTCGTTTCCATGACTCCATATCTCCTGCTATCGGAAGACGATCAAAAGCTATTGCGACAAGCGACATTAGTTTTCATTTTTTACGTATATGTAAACTTTTTTTCTATTTTTTATGTAATTAGACAATTAAATTATCAAAAAAAACAGAAGAAAAATTTAAGGTTATTCTGCAACTTCCCGATAATGAAGATCGTGTGACGGAAGAAAAAGCTACGCATTGTCTTGAGGTTGCCAAGAACCAGCTAGAAGATGATTAATTGCTGATGTGATTTCGTTCGGTTGTTTTCTGTTTTCAGATGAGAATAGATAGGCAGTGAATCATGAATTTGCTCCCCTTTCGAATGAAAAGGGAGCTTCAAAAACTTGGTTGAAGTCGAAGCCAAGAATAAGAAGCTGCAGAATTTGATATGGTTATTGTTTAGTAATCCAGGGAGACTAGGTAACAAGGCATAGCATGAAGTGAGCGAGTAACGATGAGCGAGCTCAAGATGCGCAGAATTGAAAGACATTGTTTGAACAAAGAAGATGTGAAGCAGTTTAAACGAGCGCTATAGATCGTGTCTAGTGAAGAAGGTGAGATGTAGGGTTTCACTTGTCGTCCCGCGACTCCCCACCCCCACGTGGGAACGTTTACACCTGTATACAAAGGACGTATAGCAGACGATCATTCTAGTCTATGGTATACAAGCGCGTATTTAAAAGTTGTATTTACCCTTTGAAGACGTACTAGATAAAGCCTCAAAGTTTTAAAAGAGCGGGCTTATACCATAGACTAGAATGATCGTCTGCTATACGTCCTTTGTATACAGGTGTAAACGTTCCCACGTGGGGGTGGGGAGTCGCGTGTTGATGTCTCACCCCTCTGACTACTACTGGTCGGTCGTCCGGACGATGTCGTTGGAGTTGCGCAGCGTGGCCAGGTGGGCGTTGAGGCTGAGGAAGTCGGTGGGGACGCCGTTCATGCCGATGGGAAGGGCATCCAACAATCACTCAACTGCTATCCAAAAGCTGTGCTGTTCATTGCACTGCTGAGCAACATAAACATTCGACTCTTTCTCCTTCAGCAAGTTTGGCTACAGAAGAAGACGAGAGTGGGGAATTGGTGAGTAGGAAAGGGAGGAGGGGTGAAGGAAGGGAAGCGTAGGTGGAGACCGGTTGTCCCGCACGCATCGTTCATCTGCCGCTGCGTCATGGAATCGCTGCACTGCACAAGGTGTACATTTTCCCAAAAAAGCCACATACCCGTTGTAGGGCCCGTTTAAGGGGTCATTTGTGTGTGCAAAGGGGAAACAATAAAATGTACGCCAAATTTTGAAAATGTACACCCGTATTCTTATTAAAAAGAGCATGAGAAACACATTGGTGGGTGTACATTTTTTAATTGAGGTGTACATTTCCCCGAACAAGTCTTATACTCATGAAAGCATTAATTACAGGGATTGTTTTTGTGACTGTACACTAATAAAAATTTTCTTGAGTTAATTTGAAAATGTACACCCGCCTTACGTCTTTATATGGCCTTTAGACTGCAAATACGGGTGTACATTTTTTAATTTGTGTGTACATTTTTTTTAACAGTGCCGGTCAAATTGAGCCTTCAACATTCATTAAGGAATTTTGATGAATTGTTTATACGAATCTTATTGCCTCGCGCAATTTCGGCCGAGCAATCATTTCGCGCAAGGTTGAAAAGCTGGCGGCTGGCCCTCTATTTTCATCAAAACAGATAGACCGGCTATTCATTCACAGCCCTTCCCAAGGTCTTTTTTTCAATTTATTTTGCACTAATATTTTTTAATGACTTTATTTTTATTTATTTAGTTCATATTGCTTGGAACAGAGGCCGTGTAACTTAATGACAGCCGTGAATACATTGTTGTGTTTATTAAATTCCGAGTCTAAGCATTGACAGTAGGAGGAGCAAAACTAGTTGCAACGCAAACTGGCATTATAACAATAATAAATTAATATATATATCTGATACCATCGGCAGGCCAAATGTGGGACTCTTTTCTCCAAAATTTGCAGTTGCCTGGAGTAAAAAGTCAAGGAAATACATTTTCTACTAGTGGAATCTGCTGCTTGGACAGTTGCATTTTGTTTTTGGCGTGCAGTTCAGTGTCTCTTTCCATGCGCGCCCAAAACAAATTGCAGATGACGCAGCAGATTCCACTAGTAGAAAATGTATTTCCTTGACTTTTTACTCCAGGCAACTGCAAATTTTGGAGAAAAGAGTCCCACATTTGGCCTGCCGATGGTATCAGATATTTCTCCCACTTTTAATATAGCATAAAATGTATAAATATAAATTTTATATTGTTGGTTATATATTTAATCAAAACTTTATTCGATATATAAAAAAAGAAAAAAACGTGTAAAAAATTTAATGAAAAGAAAATTTTCGAAAATGAATAAGACAATGCAAACTTGCTGTCAAACAAAAAAAATTTTGAGAAATTTTCTTAACTTATGCTTAGTGCACTCGATTTTTGGGAGCTTTATTTATTTTTGCTTTATTTTTGCTTTATTTAAAAGAGCTTTATTTTTGGTCTGGCGATGGTACCAGTTGTTTTCTCAACTTTAAATATGCAAAAATATAAATAAATGTCTGAGATGGATTCGAACCTACCAGTTTCATCCATCTACCCAATCGCTTACACCACTACACCACTGGTGCATGTGACTCCTTAGTTTAACTGAAGAGCTATGAATAAATAAATACATGAGGCCAAGGGACTCGGGGAAGGGGGGTGTGTGTGGGGAAGAAATGAATACCTACTATCGTCCATTGAATAGATGCGGAGAAGAAGGAGAAGGAGAAGAAGAAGAAGAAGGAGTTCGGACAAACGGTTTTGAGTGATTTTCTCTAGCTTTCTGATACTTTTTGGCGATTTTTCGCGAGTTTTGGTTAATTCGACGCTGCTCTTTCCAATGCAAAAAGAATCTGAAGGAGTGAAGCTTCCTGTGAGGAGCTAGAGCCTTATCAAAATTGAGATCTAGCAATAACCCCCAAAACATACACCTGGGTCGAAAAGAGGGGCTGGGCGCTGACGGTTCGCCTTGCTCCCTCGCGCCAGCCCAATATATATGAGGACAAAAGTTTAGTAACCTCTATAGACCATCGGCAGGTCAAAATTAGAGCTCTTTTCTCCCAAAAATCGATTGCCCTAAGCATATATCATGAAATTTTCACAAAAATATGTTAGTTTGCCAATAAATTTGAATTGTATTTTTGATTTTTGAATTTTTTCTTTTTGTTATTTTTTTGAATAATTATGTTTTTTTTTATTTTTTATTTTTTTATCCATTAATATCTTAATATATTTTCGATTCTTTTATGTTTGTTATATTATTTCAATGAGTTTATTTACTTATTTTTCATATATTTTAAAAAAAATTTTTTATTTATATATTTTATACTATATTAAAAGTGGAAGAAATAACTGGTACCATCGGCAAGCCAAATGTGGGCCTCTTTTCTCCAAATTTTGTAATTGCCTCGAGCAAAAAGTCAAGGAAATACATCTACTACTAGTGGAATCTGCTGCGCCATCTGTATTTTGTTTTTGGCGCGCATGGAAAGAGACACTGAACTGCGCGCCAAAAACAAGATGCAACTGTCCAAGCAGCAGATTCCACTAGTAGTAGATGTATTTCCTTGACTTTTTGCTCGAGGCAATTACAAAATTTGGAGAAAAGAGACCCACATTTGGCTTGCCGATGGTACCAGTTATAGCTCCATTAATTCATCCAAATTAACATAGCTAGATCCATTATCAGCAAATGGTAGTGTAGTGTAATTACCTAATATCAACAATCGGACTTGTACTGAAACTTGGTATATATAAGGGGGCTGACGGACAAAAAATGGGGTAACTGCATTATCCCGCGCAAAAAAGCTACCAGAAAGCATTCTAAGTTATAAAAATAACTGTTTTGTTTGCGCGACTTTTAGGTTGCGTGGCCGCGGAAAACACCAGAAACGCATTGACTGTTTCATAATTGCGCTAGCTGAGTGCCTGGTGTGTTTGGGTTCGTGATTCTTGCATAGCTCATGAAATCAGATCGCCAAAACCCGCAAAGAAGGTAGTAAGATATTAGTAGGTGTATTCACACTTGAAGTTCTTGATCATAAGGCCGTGATTGTTGTGAGTCATACAGGTGTAGATGCCTTGGTCACCCATGGCTGCCGGGTCGATCTCCACCTTGCTCCAAAGCACTTCTCGCCCCATTCGCTTCTCATATATCTGCAGCTATCACAAGCTTCGTTCTGTCAACGGCAGTTATCATCAACTCGAATCGAAAAACGCATTTGAAAATTTCTATGTGCCATCGAAATAAATTTGAAATTGACATTGATGGAAAGAAATGGAAGCTGTAATGGTGTACATGTGTGTTTGGGCGGGGGTAGAGTTCGACGCCGTCCCGATACCACTTGATGGAAGGCCGTGGGTCCCCAGAGGCAATGCAGATGAGCAAAATTTTGTAGCCGAGACGAAAAATCTGGTTGAAGTGGCTGCCTTTCACTATGTGCGCACCCTGCCAAATTGAAACGTTTTTAGGGGCTGTAACTCTATAACAAAATCACAGAATCGTGATTTCTTACGTCTTTAAAAATTTTAAGAAAATTTCCACGAAATTTTAAGAGACCTTGGGGTGCCGTTGATTCTGTTGCACGAGGCTGTACTCCTGAACATTGCCAAAGGGAAGAAGGTTTTTCGTTTTGCCCTTGCCTCGACCACGACCACCGCGTCCACCTTCCACCAGGTTCACCCCAATCAGGAGCAGGAGGAGGAGGAGTAGGATGCCGCGCATAGTTTAGTCAGCCGGCATGGCTTGGACGAGCGATTTGTCTTCCGATGGGAGCCCTAATTGATGTGTAAGAAGCGTCTGCTGAGATCTGGGCGCTGGAGCACAGGTGTCCCTGTCACTCAGCTCCTCTCTACTTCTCTCCCCACCTCCGCTTTACTCTAGCTTGTCAACAAACACGGCTCATCATGTCTTTTGCCGAAGTAAAAAGCACATTTATTGCATCCCTTGGTCCATTTTTCGAATTATTTTTCATATTCAATTGAGAAATTAGAGCAGAGAGACGGTACAAACAATTTTGAATTCTCGTAATTTTGACTAAATATTTGCCACATTAAAAAAACTGCTCAAGCGCTACACTGTACCGCAATATAATCATTCAGAAATGGTATAAGTAAATTTTAAAACAATGTTGAAATCACAAACTGTACAATATTTTATTTTGTCAACATAGAAAACAAAAAAGGAGAGTCTGCTTGTTGTCTGGTTGTCCGCTAAGCCGTGCATTAATCAGCAGGCTACTTGCGGTGCTTTGCGTTGCCAATGACAACACTTTTTAAGCCACAACATATATACCAGTCCCATTAATATTCCTTTAGCTAAGCAAATTCATCACTCCCGCTCTACTCTTGCTTTACCAGCTATGAAACTATCGTTTTTCTTGCTGCTTCTTCTCTCTTCTGCCGGATATTGTTAAGCATAACTCTCAACACTGGCACAAAAACATGCCGCTCAAATTGTTAGGTTTCAAGTGCCGCTCTTGCGTCTCAAAAATTTTGGAGGTTTTCTTTCCTACTTTCCTGGTCTAGCTTTAGGGCACTTTTGTCTGACAGACAGCCAATGCTAACCTCTGGAAGACTGCTCCGACCTTCAGCACCGACTGTGAAGCTTCTACCACAACCACGGAGTGCAGTTCCCAGTGTGTTTGGCAGCGCTTCAAATACGAGAATCAAGGTCAACTCCAAATAGGCTGTCTCTGGGGGTTCTAGATCTAGACCAAAGAGCGTGCAGAAGTGACCACACGGGGCTGTATCGACAAGTTGTTCAGCAAATATGAATCACGGAGCGACGGCTGCTATGAAAACCTAGCTTTCTTGAACATCACAACCAAGGTGAAATGAAAGGTTCAAAGAAGTGCCTTCAAAGAGATAGCTGTCTGCAGACTTGCTTGTGCAGTAGCGATGAGTGCAATGTGAACGGGTCTCGTGCGTTGGCGCCCATCAGCTTCATCATCGCTGTGATTGCGGCTCGTATTTTCCTTTAAGGAAACGTCCCAAAGGTAGACACCCCCATGCGAAGCGTACCCAGTTTTCTTCACCGATGTCCAATGCAAAAGTTTTCTGTTCCAAGTTGACGGAGGGCAAACTAAAACAAACTGAAACCAAAAGTTGAAACCATGTAACTCAAAACAGCCTGTCTTTGAGGGGACCTTTTAGCACAGAGGTCTCTGCAGTGATTGGTTGGTTTTTTGAGCGAAACACTACACCGAGCACTCAACTGCGATTGCTAGGAAAGGTCAGACTGGTAGGCAAGAATAGACTGGATGGGATGCAAGAATAGACAGGAGCGACAGCTGCCATTGCTTCTGCCCAAGGCTTCGCTCGCATTTGCTGGGCCCTTGCTGTTTTGGGTATCCTAGTTTGTGGCCTAGATTGATTACCGGCTTTTCGATTTTGCCGGTTTTCTCCAAAGTAGGCACAAGAGAAATGTAGACTGGCAATGTGTAAATTGCTGTATGCAGCAGAGCATATGGGTTTAAGGGTGCTTCTTTGGACTGCTTTTCTTCACTGGGTCCAATCTATACCATGCTTATAACAGCCCAACTGCCACTTCAACGGAAATCAAGGCAATTATTCCATGATATAAAAGCGTTTTATAATTACGAATACAGTCATACGATTCGATGGTTGTACCGCAAGTTCTGGTCTGCATTACCGGTGGAATGATCAAAAAGCCGATTTTAGATTCGTAAGTCTTTTCATTCATGCATCATTCCTATCAATTTAAAGCTAAATTAATGGCTTAATTAATTTCTTATGAGCCTTCATAGGTAATCTTCAGATGGCACGTGGCTGGCTAGGAAAGAAGGCGCTTGACACAGGTATGCATTGACGAAAGAGGAATGGTCGCTAGTACAGCAGTTCAGCGAGGTTCTGGCTAAGTGGAGCTTCATTGCACTTCCAGCCGACAACTCCCCGCAGGACCAGCTCTTCAGGCAGCTCCTCCCGCGCCTGCCAAAGCAAGACGTCCGCCAATTCATCCTCAACATCTCTCTCTCCGTCCCCTCCGCCTTTCTTTCTTCTTGCTCCCGCGACTAGTTGGACAGTTTGGAGTGCGAGGAGGTGTTCCGGAGCTGCAGCAATCCGCAGATAGGTTTGACAGACTGCTGCCAGTTCGTGCGGCCCATCTTCGACTTCGAGCATGGAGCCTGTCTCCTCTACGCCCCACCCGTTGAGTCTCGTATCCAGGTTCTGCCAACAAGTTCCTTTAGCACAATCCCCATCTATTCCGGGACTTGACCTGAGCCTCACTCTTGATATTTTACCTCTAGCCATTTTGAAGAATTGGAATGAACAGCGCATTGGTCTGACTCTTCGTCCGCCGGCCAATTTCAGCGCTGATCGCAGAGCAGAGGACGAAGTTGTCAAAAACACTTCTACAGCAGAAGAAAAACTTTCATTTGCAGCGACTGTCGTACGAGATCTCGCTAGCAGAGAACTACAACCCCCTGAAGGGGCACCCGCATCGCCTCCTCCTCTCCACCGGACACCGCTACAAAATCAAACTCACCAAATCCCTCACCCACAGCATTGTCCCCGCCAATGAGGCTAAATTTCCCTCCAAATTATTTTGAATGTTGCAGCGCAATTGTCGCGACGACAACGAGAACTTCGAACTCCGCAGCCGGCGAAGCCTGTGCAATTTCGATTCCGGTTTCCTTCTTCCTCTGTCCTTATTTCAAATTTATACAAAAATTCTTATTCATATTTCATTTTTATGGGCAGATGAGGCCGAAGAAAAGCAGGGTTTTTTGAGCGCTGGCAATATGCGGTTGTGGTCTGCCGCTAGACGATTGGGGCTACCAGACGCTGGGCTACCAAAACTATCGCATCTGCGCCATCGGGGAGATGCGCGACTGCTTCTTCAACTACACCAAAGACGAAGCCTATCACAGGTGCAGGAAGGAGAGCCAAGCCTCCTGCGGCAACACCGAGTTCACCTTCAACATCGGTGCGCCCCCCTCCCACTCTTTCTCCTCTTGATTCAACAAACGGTCAATCCAGGTAGCTCATACCTGCAGGACAAGGAGGAGTTAGAGCTGCTCCTCAGTTTCGGCTCCTTTGTGGTGACTGGCTTTCTGGGTGAATAGGGAAGTAAAAAGAAACGGAGTGCAGGTGCTGGAGCATAATGAGTTCTCTACTGTTACGCTAGCCTCCATGGTGTCCAGCGTGGGAGGCTGTCTGGGCATTTTCTTTGGTGGGAATGATTAACATTTGGCCTCGAATAAGAGTCTCTGGTTGAGGTGCCTCGGTGTTGTCCATAGTGGAACTGGTCAGCTTCCTCTGCCACAAGATAGTTCGCCGCTGCATTCGATAATCCATCATTATTTCCCACTACTCGTCGTAGGTACCAAGACGTACACGATTTTTCCCGTAATTGCTTTCTTTGCTTCAAATCTGTCCATTTTCATGTGTTACGATTGGTTTTTTTTCAAATTGGATCATTAACACGTTTATTCCTTATGAGTTGCAAGACTGCTAGTGTTCGATAGATCTGAAAGCAATACGGCCTCACAGTAAATAAAAAAATAAAAACGGAGACTGGTGAATAGGAAAGCAAACAATAAGTCTAGAAACGCAGTATGATAAATGGAGTACATACAAGTTGCTCTGCCAACGAGCGATCATATTTCAATAACCAGAACAGAAAATCGAGCAAGTTTCCGGTTTTTTAGCAAATATGGAAGAAACTCATGCTATCTATTGGGATGGGAAAACATGTATGCAATTGCCTGCTCCTCTTCAGCGCTACCATCCAGCTACCATGAAGGTTTTTAAAGCTAATTTTTGGTAAAATGAAAGCAGTGCTGCGAGGTAGAATGATTTGGAGTTCTACTCCACTTTTCACCCCACGCTCAGACCATTTACTCCACCTCCACTTCACCTCATTGGCTACCCTCCCCATTTTGATTCACCCTATTCACTTTTTTCCACTTTCCGACCTTTTTTACTTTTTTCTACTTTTTTTCGGTATCACGAACTTTCGTTCCCAGGAACTTTCGTTCCCGAACTTTTGTTCCTGAACTTTCGTTCCCTGAACTTTCGTTCCCAGGAACTTTCGTTCCCGAACTTTCATTCCCAAACTTGCCCCACGAATTTTTCAATACAATAGGATAATTTTAATACTATTCTGGTTATTTGATGACTATTCTATTGACTATTTTTGGCTCTTGGCATAATGTTTTGATTTACACCAAAACCTAAAATTTTGATGTTTCAAAGTACAAAAATCATGATTCCATGGTTTTTCGATTAGATTGCCTGATTTTTGGTAGTTACGTCCTTCAAAATGATAAAGCAGAGGAGCGACTGTTCATCCTGTCGAGGCTAACGCGGGTCACTCATCTCTTGATGGATCGAGCCGCTTGGCGTTCACTGTTGGTGGTAACTCCCACGGAGGAGAGTCTACTGGGGGAAGGAACGCTTCCAGGACTCCCACCGCCAGAACTGAGGCACCTGAGGCTCCGATGGACCCCACGCTCGCTCTACCCTCGTAGAGAGACAGTACCAGCGGAGAGGACAGACATCGACCAACTCGCCCGCGTACTGAGCCGGATGGACCTTCCCTTCGTTCTGGGGCTTTCGGCGGGGACGGGAAGAAGGGAAAGGGGTACGCGCTTCAGATGAGGACCCTGGTCGAAGAAGTTCGAAGACAGAGACTGGCAGTCCCCGTCGGCGTTCACGAGAGGAATGAAGGCAAGGGTACGCTTCAGATGAGGACCCTGGTCGAAGAAGTTCGAAGACAGAGACTGGCAGTGGATCCTCGTTCACGAGGTCGGTTGCGAGCCGTCGAGGGACAACTCACTCCGGAACACTGGCATTACGAATTCCACCTCGTCCCACCGGAAGAATACCAGCAAAGGATATCCGAGAGTCAGCAAGCTCGACGGAAAGAGATGGCCAGGAGAAGGTACATCCGGAGGCGAGAGATCATGGGACCTCGGGAAGGCAGGAAGAGAGCTACTTCTCGAACGGAACGCCGAACTCCAGAAACGAAGGCAGTGATGAGGAGACCAGGAGGGAGCATCATAACTTTGATGCTCATGGCAATGTGCCTGGTCACTCCAGCTACCACGCAGCTGACTCACCCAGCCACGCTCGCCACTCGACCAGTCCAAGGGTCGCTACCAACGGGCTTGAAATTCCAATTGTGCTATCGTCCCAATGGAAGTGGCAAACCTTTCCTTCTCCCCGAACGAGCCAGAGACTGCTCCGTGTACGAACAGCCAGCCAAAAGATCGCATCACGAAGTGGACTTATGGCTTCCCGCTGAAGAAGGACCCAGCGTTCCAGCAGCTCAATGCATCCTGGAGAGTCTCTTCTCCTTCAAGAGGGAACCCGGAGGATCGATTAGGAGGACGAGCGTCCCCGCGGACGAGTGCAGTCACGCGTGGACGGAACGAGAGTTCAGAGGGTCGAAGCTAGTCCAGCTAGACACATCCCTCTGGGCTACTAACCGGTCACAATCTCGCGCATGGCATCGCTGTTCCAGTACTCACACCTACCGGATGGACAACTTGTACCTCCTTGAGGGAACGGTGTATGCTGGACACCAAGCTCTCACGTCGGACCTTGGGTCTCTCAAGGGATGTCAAGTCGAGGAGGAGAGCTGTGTACAGCCCCAGTACACCATCGTCTGGAATGATACGCCCATCCTCAGACACTGCCCCTTCCGTCACTACGGGAGGTTCGAAGGAGAAATGATGGGGTCTCAAGTACGTCTTCCTCAGCTCTCCGCGACCTTCTCCACCTATCCTCCTGGGAAGGACTTCCCGTACACTGAACAAAGTCTGGGATGCCTTCCGTCCGGAACACTACTTTCGTACGAAGGAGGAGCGTTGCACATCGACTACACCAAAGAAAGCAACGCCGAGGACCGCTGGCCACGGAACCCCTCCCAGGCGCGGGATAAGAGGGAAGAAGCGTCACCCACGACAGAGGAGAGAGAGAACTGGAAGAAGTGGGAGAGATGGGAGAGGCTGACTGACGAGCTCTTCGAAGACGCTAAGGAAGTGAAGGGACTGTCTCGACTCGACAACGAGGAGGCAGTGTTGGAAGACGATCCTAGCGCCGGCCAGAGTCCACCCGTGGAAGAGGAAAACGTCCTTCCACCCCAAAACCTCTCCTCACGTCCGCCCACCACGGATACGTCTCACCGAGACGTCGACAAGGATGTGCGACAGGGGACGGTCTACGAGACACTGACTCGAATAGAGGACTGGATTCGACAACACGATCCTGTGGAAGCGAAGCTCCACTACGTGGTGGACGAGCTGGTGGACCTGATAGACAGGGTAGAGTCAAACGACGAGCATCGAATGTGCATGCTGGAGGAACGCCAGTACCAAGTGTTGAAGCAGATGATACAACTGAGCCCAACCAACGGGGTTAGAGCTATCACCGGTCGCCAGGACATATCAGCGGAGATGTGGGGAGCGGCCATCTACGTAGCTCGGTGCCAAGAAGCGGAAGTGGAGGAAGTGTACACGGATCATCGACTGCCGGGAGACTCGACGTGCTACGTTTTCCTTCCTGTGAGGCTCAAGACAGGAGAACTCCTCTTCCTGCCTGACAACGGAGGAGTGGATCTTACCCGCCGCAGCCCTGTCACCGACTGTCTTGATGTACGTCCACTCCGACCCGTAGACGCCCCTTCCAATGAATGGACCAATGCGCTGTTCAAGAACTTCACGCATAGTTCTTTCGCCACCTTGATTCAGTCACCGAGCAATCGACACTTTCTACCTGTGATCAAGTATGACACTCCAGCCCTGTTCCATTCACGACTGATGCCTCCGTTCGCCGAACTGGTCGCCTACTCGTCCAGCTTACCAGCATTGGAAAGGAAGATCAGCGCGCTTACCGATCGAACCAGCTCTGCCTCCTTCGTTCCCGACAGCGAGGCTACGGCAGTAACTCCGTACGATCGAGCCGTGGGCGGTCTAGTCGGATCGTTGGCTGGAGGTCTCAGAGACGTCGCGAGCGTCACGTGGTCGAGTGTTAGCGGTATCAGCTCGCATCTCGCCGATCCGGTAGTCGGTATCATCGGAGTCACCGCGGCAGTCCTCGTCGGGGGTGCCCTTCTCACTTGGGTTTCCCGCTGTACTCCATGGGGCACGAGTGCACGACGGCGAGTCAGAGCATGGAGGCGAAGCCTCCGTTCGCGGACTCAAGCCCAGAGGACGAGAGTGCGTTTCGACCACGAACCATCCTTGTCTTCCGTTCAACTTCCTCTCCGGATTTCGGACGCCCAGGGGACGTCGCGTACCCGTTCGACCTCCCGAGCGGCCGGGTGGTTCCGATCGACTGCGCCGACCCAACGTGCTTCACCAAGCTGGCTCTGATGATTGCCCCCTTTCCTCGTAGTGGTGCTTGCTTGTAGCCTAGATCCGAGGCCCCGTTCCTCTGCCTGCGCTAGCTCTTGGAGTGATCACTGCTGTTCTTCCCGGCCGCCCCGCGGGTGCGCTGTGATGTTTCCCAAACCTGTTTCGTCCGTCCCATGTTGACGAGGCGGGCGGAAGGGAGGCCGGGATCAGTCTGTCTATTTTCCCCCAAGATGCCCTAACCTGTTCCGCTCTCCTTCCCGGCTCTTCCGGGCCTCTTCCGGTGACCTACGAAAGAGAATCTCGCTATGTTCCTGCTGTTACACCACAGGTGCTTCAAAATTGTCTTTTGATGTTTTACGTCCTAAAAACTATCGTTACTATCTTCCCATGATTTAAGCGATGTTACAAAGGCATTCAGTCTTGCTCAGAACAAGAATTATTGGGCTGGCGCGAGGGAGCGAAGCGAACCGTCAGCGCCCAGCCCCTCTTTTCGACCCAGGTGTACGTTTTCGGGGTTATTGCTAGATCTTAATTTTGATAAGGCTCTAGCTCATCGCAGGAAGCTTCAATCGTTCTAATTCTTTTTTCATTGGAATAAGCAACATCGATTTAACTATAGTTTATCTTTTGACTTTTGTACAAAACTTTTTATTTTGGCATGAAAAATGCAAAAAACTATTTGTCCGAACTCCTCCTCCTCCTCCTCCTCCTCCTTCTCCGCATCTATTCAATGGACGATAGTAGGTATTTATTTCTTCCCCCGCCCTACTCCCCAGCTCATTGGGTTTTATTCATAGGTGTTCAGTTATGGTGTGTAGATGGTGTGTAGATGCACCAGTGGTGTAGTGGTGTAAGCGATTAGACTTCTGGAGGTTCGAATCCTTCGCAGGAACTCTTGGAACTCTTGGAACGCAGGATTAGTGGGCCGCTGTTGGATAGCTGGACGTTGTGCGGTAGGCAGATGACGATGCCGTTGGGGAACTTCTCCAGAACCTTCAATGTGCCATTGGCGCTTCATTTTAATTTCTGTTTTTTTAAAGTTGAGAAAATAACTGGTACCATCGGTAGGCCTAAAGTAAAGCTCTTTTCTCCCGGAAATCGATTGCCCTGAGTGTAAGCCAAGAAAATTTTTAGTTTGCCAATATATTTGCATCATACTTTTTATTTTCAAAACTTTTCTTTTTGTTTTTTTTTATTAAAAAAATTTATTTAAATAAGTTTAGCTAATTTTTTATTTATCTATCCAATAAAATCTTTACAAAATAATAACCAAAAAATGAAATTTGTATTTATACTATGTTAAAAGTGGAAGAAATATCTGGTACCATTGGCAGGCCAAAAGTGGGTCTCTTTTCTCCAAAATTTGCAATTGTCTTGAGTAAAAAGTCAAGGAAATACAATTTCTACTATTGGAATCTGCTGCGTCATCTGCATTTTGTTTTTGGGCGCGCATGGAAAGAGACACTGAACTGCGCGCCAAAAACAAAATGCAACTGTCCAAGCAGCAGATTCCAATAGTAGAAATTGTATTTCCTTGACTTTTTACTCAAGACAATTGCAAATTTTGGAGAAAAGAGACCCACTTTTGGCCTGCCAATGGTACCAGATATAGTACATATCAAGTGTTACAAATTTCACATTTCTACCCAATTTTCCCATGTTTCAACTGTGTAACAAAGATTGCAAATGTGGTACAATTGGTTTGATGCAAAAGAAAGCCTTTTCTAATTGTTAAAATTTCAATTTTCATGGACTCATATCTCTGAACCAAAAGCGATTTGAGGAAACATCCTTAACATTGCACCCTCGTACACTCACGCCCTATCAACCTATCAAGAGAAAATTGAATTTGGTGATGGTGGTAAACTTTGGATTGTGCCTTTAATGGCATTCTCGATTTCGTATGAATATAACTAAACAGCATGAAGCATGAATAAGGAAAAACAGCAGCCAGTAGAAGAGGCAGGATGCGTCAATTGGAGGAAGCAAGCGATGAATTTAGTACAGCAGCCTGTCCCAGCTGGACAGAGTGGACGGCCTGGTCCGGCTGCTCTGCCACCTGCGGGCGACAGCGCGGCCTTCGCGTCAAACGACGACTCTGCCAATTCGGTTTCCATCCTCATTCCCTTTCCACCTCTTCCATTCCTCTTCTCTGTTCCCTGACAAAGACGGACTCCAAAGGTAAGTGCGAGGGGCCAGTGGAAGTTCGGCAGCGATGCCGCCCCCTGGGGCCCTGCCCTGTTTGGGGCGCCTGGAGCGACTGGGGCCAGTGCTCCAGAGGCTGCGGAGGTGGGCGGCGTGAGCGGACGAGGTGCCACACATTTCATTCATGCCTCAGTTCAGGACTGCCGATAGTGCTTGAGGCAGTGCGCCGGCGGGCTGACACCAGATGCGTGCGGGGGTTCTGCCAGTGACCAGGAAGTCTGTAACCTAGGTTCAGGCTGGACGTTGAGGAGGATTGAAACAGATGGATACGGAGGCCATTGGTTGCAGAGGAGTGCTGGAGCGATTGGGGCGGGTGTTCAAGTAGCTGCGGGCCGGGCTTCCGCAGTCGCTCCCGCCCCTGCCGCAGCTGCCAGGTGCCAAAGCCCCCCCTAAGCTGGTGCAGGCAGAGAGCAGGAGAAGCGGTGCAGAAGGGGCGTGAGTCGAGCGTGGAGCCGTGCTCAATTGGAGCCTGCGAGGAGGAGGATCCCCTTAGCGGCGGCGGCTGGTCAGCCTGGGCGCCCTGGAGCCGCTGCAACGTCCCCTGCGGCATCGGCAATCGGTCCACCATCCCCAACACGCCTGGCAGTGAGCAAGGCGAAATCCAGGACTCGAGAGCGCAGCTGTGAGGCGGCCCAGTCCTGGCGCTGTCCCGGAGCTGAGGAGGAGAGGCAGGGCTGCTCCGCTGGTTCCTCACCAACAGCACTTGAAGTGCAAAGAAGTGAAGGCTGAGTGGGTGGAATGATAGGTCGTTGCTGGAGCAGCTGGTCCAACTGGGGCGTCTGTTCGGTGACCTGCGGGGCTGGTGAGAGTGTGCGGAGCAGAAACTGTCAAAGCCCCTCTGGAAACTGTCAGGAGTCGGCCACAGAAGTCTCTGCTGTTCTTGTTCAATAGTCTGCTTGAATAGCTGAATGGAATTTGAGAAGCGGGCCTGTGCCGTAGGGGCATGCGCGAAGGAAGCTGGGGAGTGGGCGGAGTGGGGGAGCTGGGGCCCCTGCTCCTTGACCTGCGGCCAGGGCCAGGTGTGGAGGCAGATGGGAGATGGGAGGAGTTGAAAAAGGCAAAGCTGCAGAAGACGAGGTGGCGAGGCTGTTCGGGCGGCAGTGGCTGTGCGGGTTTCGCCTGGCAGAAGGCGGTTTGCAACCTGCAGCCGTCCTGTCCTCCGGGAGGTGCAGGCAGGTCTCCTCTGCGCATTCGACGTCGTGGAGTTGTGCTCCAGCCCCGTCCCAGCCTGTCCTCTCCGAGTCCCAGTCACTGGCTCTCCTGGCTGCCTTGGTCTAGGTTACATTTCCAAAGTGGTAGTGGATTCGTCAGTCAGGCAGTGAAGTGGTAAAAGAGTAAAAGACTCCCTTTTTATTGCTGCACCAAATTCTAAAGAAAAAGGGATTTGGAATATAGAAAAAAAGTGTAATCACGATGCGTAGTGCAGATGCTCGGTGACTTGCGGGCAGGGGCGTAGGGAGCGAGAGCGGAGCTGCTCTGGGGAAAAGTGCGGGGCGCCAGAAGCCAGCCAGCAGGGAGAAGTCTGCATCCGCTTCCCCTGCCCTGAAGCGCTGGCCGTCCGTCGCATCGGCCGCCCGCGCCCCCAATCCCTCGCCCTCCCCTTCTCCGCCATCACTGCCCCACTCATCACCCAGCCCACACCCCCACCCCTCCCCTGCAGGTTGGGGGCCAATTGGACCTTGGCTGGATGAGTAGGACCCTGTTCTTCAGCTGGGGCCGCTGGAGCAGTTGGGGGGAGTGCGGTGTGAGTTGTGGCGGTGGGCGGAAGGCCAAGGTACGTCGTTGCCAGTGCCCGAACAATCGTGAGCCCTCCGAGGTGCCATCCATAGTCCTTTATCCAAAAGTGGAAGGAAAGGCAGGGTGTTTGAGGAGAGCTGCAAGGGGCCGGGCAAGGCCTACGCGTGGTGCACAATGGTGGCCTGCTCTGCCTCCATGAACAGTCCGTGGCTGGAGTGGAAGAAGTGGAGCAACTGCCGCTCCACTTGTGGTCCAGGTACATGAGCGGCAGGCCTGACTAAGCTTTTGGAAGCGCTGTTGCAGGAGTTCGGATTCGCAGCCGCTCCTGTAAGGCAGGAGAAATCTGCGACGGTGATCGCCTGGAGGTTGGGCCCTGTCAGAACAGGCCCTGCCCATCCTGAAAACTCTGCAATGCCATGTCATTCATTCTCTCAATGACAGCAATCAATGCTGAGAATCGATATTCATGAGCGCTTCTTGTGAAAGCTACTGTATTTATGACATAAATAATGATCATGCTATGTGTTATGAATGGTGTCAAAGAGTATAATGATGCTATGCTGCTATTTATGACAAGAAGGACGGTGAAAGAAAGGAATTGGAAGTAGCGGTTGTTTGCCTGATCCAGGATGGGGAGTGGGCGTGTCTGAAAAGAGGGGAGGCTGTTAGGCATGGAGGCGAGCTGGTGCGCACAATCCACGTAGGGAAGCATCCGCGCAGGCCCAGGGAGTATGTCAGAAGGCGCTAAAGCCCCGCCCACCATTCACAAACCTTCCAGGATGGGCGAGTTCGAACAGATGACTTCCATTGAGGTTTCTTCTTTCTTCCTTTGGAATTGCCCATTTATCCATTTCTTTATTTCTTTTCTAAAACACCACAATTCAATGGGCGACCACAAAAAAAGCGTGGTTGGAAAAGACGGGGCAGCTGTTGCAGATGAACGTGGAGGAGGATAGAGGGGACTTGAGTGGGAGCATCGGGGGTAGGGCGGAGGCCGGGAAGTCTGAGGGCCTGGACACCCTAGACGAGCCCGTCCTCACCACCGTCTCTCGTGACCTCAAAGCTGTCGGCCACAAGCTGGCACACGTCGCCTTCCCTGTCAAAAACAGAGTTCACCTTGCCTTGTAGGGAGAAAGAAGGGTGGAAAAAGAGAAGTTTGAGGCGAGCCTGCTGCGAGACTGGGACCTGTGGGGGCCGCTGTTCCTCTGCGTCTTCCTCAGCCTACTGCTGCAAGGCGACGAGAGCAGCCGGGGGCCTCAGGGCCCACAGTTCACGCAGGTTTCCTCAGCCTACTCTCATCTGACTCCTTCCTCATTGCTGAACTTCCAGGTCTTCTTCATCACCTTCTTCGGCGCCTGCATAGTGACGCTGAACTGCAAACTGCTCGGCGGCACCATGTAACCTTCATATTCTCTTCCTCCTGCCTGAGTGGCGCGAGAAAAAGGAATTCTAGCTCCTTCTTCCAAGCCCTCTGCGTTCTGGGCTACTGCCTGCTGCCGCCAGCCATGGCAGCTTTGGTGACGAAAGTGGTGCTGCTGGCCCTTCCCGACATCCTGGCCGGGTTCATCCTCCGCCTCAGCGTGGCCTTGGCCGGCTTCGCTTGGGCCACCTATGGTCTCCTATCCTAACCTTTGGATGGAATGAGGAATAGCTTGGATTGTTTGTGCAGCAGCGACGGGTTTTCTGGCTGGGACTCAGCTGCCGCGACGAAAGGCCCTGGCGCTGTATCCCATCGGCCTCTTTTACTTCATCGTCTCCTGGCTCATCATCTCCCACGACGGCCACGGCCATGCTTCCTGAGCCCCCCAACCTTTTCCCTGTGTCTTCTTTGCACCCCTGGATGCGCAGTGCTGCGAGGTAAAAAGTAAAAAAAAAAGCAAAAAGTGGAAAAAGTGGAAAAAAAAAACTATTTTTCAGAAAATGTTGGTGAAATGAAATTGAAACAAAATGATTTTGGTGTCCGTGAGGTGGAGTGGAAGTGGAGTAAAAAACCCTTTTACTTTCCACCTATTTTTTACTTTCACTTTTTACTTTTTTATATCACTTTTCACCTAAATTGGCCCCCTTATAATGGGGTCAGACCTAGATTTTCCCCGCTTGAGACCAAAAATTTTCAAAAATTTTCAAAATTTTCTAAAAATTTTTGAAAAATTTTCTAGATATATTTAGCAAATTTTTTTTCACAATTTTTTTTTTGAAATTTTTTCTAAAATGTTTGTTATCGCTTTTATGTTGAAGCATAGGCTGCCTCCCCCGTCCCTAGATTGAAGCATAGGGGCCCTACCCCCCTATGTTGATGCCACACCACACCCCACACCCCCACCCCTCTCCTGTCTTTGTAGAATTGAAAACTATGACTGAAGACTGTCTGAGGCTTGCCTTCTATGCCTCCTAGTGTTGCCTAATGTACAGTAGTCCACTGTTTTGAGGTGCTGGGAGAGGCGCGGCTTCAATTTCAGTATTTATTTGGCTTTATGAGAAATTTTTGAGATTTTAGGTGAAAAAAAGTAGAAAAAAGTAAAAAAAGGTCGGAAAGTGGAAAAAAGTGAATAGGGTGAATCAGAATGGGTAGGGTAGCCAATGAGGTGAAGTGGAAGTGGAGTAAATGGTCTGAGGGTGGGGTGAAAAGTGGAGTAGAACTCCAAATCATTCTACCTCGCAGCACTGTGGATGCGGGATTCTATTCTAACATCTGGTCAAGCAGCTCTGTGATCCCTGCTCTTTCTATTCGCCGATTGTCATCTAGGATGTTCGTATTGAGACGAAACAGATCTTTTACCATTTGCTTTACTTGCTAATTTTCATTGGGATAAATATAAATAGACAGTATTTTAGCAGCGGACAAATATTGCTCGGGGTGAACGTTTGGTTTAAGTCTAAACAATTGGAGGCTTAATTACTGTGAATGAAAGATCAGAAATCAAGCAAAGAACGAAATGAGAAATAATCGATTATTTTAAGACTTTACCAGGAAATCCAAAGCTCTTCAGTCTTTCCATCGACTAATTAGTGTAGCTTGTTTGCAAATATTGTTATTTGCTCAACCATGTACCCACTATCTTTACCACTTGGATATGAAGAAGCTAAGATTGGAGAACTCAATTTCCGAGACCTAAGTATTAATTAGGATGGCATAGGGAGAAGTGTATGACAAAATAACGGCATTCTCGTTTATCAGCCTTACATTCACCTGTGCTGTTCACATTCTCCTCTGCAGTCTTTCCATCGACTAATTAGTATAGCTTCGACCAAATATCGCTATTTGCTCATAGGAATGGCCGCGCTCCCTTGGCATGCGATTAGTGGGCTTATAGCGCCGGCAGGATCTGGGCAGTCCGCAGCGCTCCTTGACGAATTGGCTTTTTCCTCTCCACACCCCCTCCTCCTCCTTCTACCCCTCCCCCTCCTTCTACCCTCCCCTCCTCCTTAGCCTTCCAATCTTCCGAGTCATTTGAGCGGCTTCCAGGCCACTGCTTTTCAAGCCCTGCCCTGAAGCCTGGCACAGGTCGGGCGGGAAAGCCCCTAAAAGAGTTCTGAGAGGCGTGAAGAGTCGCGAAGAGGCAGGGGGGGGGGGGCTGGAGGGAGGAATGAGTTAAGGAATGCGGGGCGTTGCCGGGGCGACGAGGGGGAGGCAGGAGCGGCCTAGCAACCGCACGCACTCCATCCACCACTCCCCGCGCCGTCTCAAGGTCAGCCTTCGCCCCGACATGGGCCACGTCGCCGAGGAGGCTCGTCGCTATCTCCACCAGAAGGAGGTGCCTCAGGTCTTCGAGGTAATGCCCCTTCTCCAGTGAATGGGAGGGCACACAGCCAAGAGGGGAGGGGGCTGAATGCAGAGCCTGATGACGGGGCTGATGTACAACAAGCCGGAGGACCCCATCGATTTCATGTTCCGCGCCATCAGCAAGATACGCAATGAGCCCGAGAAACGCGTCACCTGGGACATGTTCATCGACAATCCGCCTCCAGCACCCACCATCCCCAGTTACCTTTCCCTTAATCACCCCCTCTCCCCCAGTAGCATAGAGGACTTGAGATGGGGTTGTGGCGGGGGATGAGGGAGGCAGCAAAAGCCGCGGTAGTCGCCCCAGCTCCTCCAGCTCCAATCCTCGCCCCGCCTCCGCCATCCTCAAGGCCAAGAACGCCGACATACCCAAAGTCCCCGTCGTCCTGTTCATGGGTTTTTTTCAGCTGCCAAAGGAGCTCGAAACGGCTTCTCTAAGAAGACTATCCCCCTAATAGGGGGCCCAGGGGGCGGGAAGACAGCGCATGCGCGGAAGGTGCAAGAGTCCCTGAAGTCGGAGGGGCTGGTCCACGTCTCGGTGCCGCTCCTCATCGCCGCCGCCATCGACAAGTACAAGGACAAGCACAAGGAGTGGAAAACCGCCGCCAAGGCCTACAATGCCGGCAATTCCTCCTCCCCTTTAATCTCCTCTTTGGGGCTGATCAGCTGGTGCATGGGCAGGCCAGCTGATTCCCAACGAGCTCGCTCTGGGCTTGGCCAAGGCAGAGATGGCCAAGCACAAGGAGGCCAAGGCTTTCCTCTTGGAGGGCTATCCCAGGGAAATGGAGCAGGTGAGCTGGAGTAGTGAGGTGGAGGTGTGAAGCTGAGCTGAGGGGGCGTTTGAGGTGCGAGACTTCGAGAGGGACATAGCGCGGGTGGACCTGGCCCTGATCCTGGACTATGACGAGGACTCCCTGAAGACCCAGATGAAGTCCAAGGGCCTCGCGGCCAACGTCATGGAGCAGCGTCTCTATGACTTCAAGACCAAAACTCTGCCCGCCGCCAAACACTTCGACGACAAGTTCCTCCTCCACCTTGTTGGCCCCTTCTCTCAAACTCATCAATTCCAGCCTCCTTATATAGTATGTTTATAGATTCCGGGCGAGCAGGAGGAGTCGGTGATAGTGGAGGAGATGGCAAAGCACGTGAAGGGAGCCATGAGCGGATCCAAGGCTCCGCTGTCGCCCCAAGGTCGCGTTCGCAATCGCTTCATCCGTGGTAGCCACTGTCCCTTACTCCTTTCTGTCATTTCATCCTTTCCGCCATGCGGTGCTGCTGAAACTCCTTCCCAAGAAAGCTTGCCTTTGCCCGTCTGAGCATGGGGTCCTCTGAACTGGCCTGTCCAATCACTCTTCATAGCTCCTTCCTATTTCCCATCAAGCTGGTCGTACACTCGGATACTTCATCAACACAAGTCTTTCCACCTTTTTCATCCGCACCATCTTGTGGACTACCCTACATCCTCTTCAGTTCAATGACATCCCTTTCAGCCTAGCAACATTCTTCATTTCACTGTGAACACCATTGGATGGATTTAGATGAGCACCATAGGAGAGGGAGGTTGGAAATGAAGAATGTGGTGTTAGTTGCAGAGGAGACGGAGGGGGGTAGTCTGGAGCCTGTGCCGACAGGCCTTCCCTCTCCGGAGGCCAACGTCATCCTGGTTGTCGGTTGACTTCTTTCCTCTTTCCATCGTCTCTTTCCCTCCCAACAACCCCTCCCCTTCCCTTCTAGGCGCTCCGGGCTCCGGCAAGAAGACCTACTGCGAGCGCATCGCCAAGAAGTACGAAGGCTTCCAGCACCTCAGCATGGGCAAGCTCCTCGAGGTCTCCTCCTTCTCATCCTTTGCCTCAACTCCATCAGCAGCAGCCCAGCAACTGATGCAGGAGAAGATGGCCTCCGCACCGGATGACAGTCGCTGGAAGGCTGCCATGGAGCGGATGAAAAGCGGGGAGCTCATTCCCATGGTTATCTCTCTCCACCCGTGTCGCCCAGAAAACTGCTCCCTGATTTGAGGAGATGTGTCGGGGCCTCATGCACTCGGCCATCCACGCCCACCCGGAGGCCTGGGGCTACGTCATCGAAGGCTATCCACGCACCGCGGAGCAGGCCCGGGACTTCGAGAAGACCGTTCCTCTTTCTGGGAGAGGTAGGAATTGGAGAGGAGGTATTGTGGTGGAAAGGTGGAGAAGGTGGACCTGGTCCTGCTGATCGACTGCACGGAGGCCTTCTGCGCAGGGGTGCTGGCGGAGCGGGAGGAGCTCAGTGAATCGGCCATCAAGGCCAGACTGGCCCTCTTCAAGCACCACACGCTGCCCATGCTCAAGTACTTCGACGAGGCCGCCAAGCTCCGCGTGGTTAGGGCCAAGCTGGGCAAGGGCAACACCGCCTTTCACAACCACTTCACCACCAAAGCACTGGTTCGTCTGTCTCTTACACCCACCCTTTCCAACACCACCCCCGACACTCTACCGGGCGAAGCTGATGACGAGCTCATCCCCCCCTTTCTTCGCTCTATAGGGTTTGAGAGAAAGAGAGGTTGACAGCGAAAGGTTGACCTCAGGCTACAGCTATCCTCCTATCCGCTATGCATGTCTAGTGTGGCTTGCCCTAGCTTTGTCTCTGCTGGAGCCCTGGGCCATGGCTCAATAACATGTCTTGTATCGGGCAGAGGCTTGGATGACTGGGAAGAAGGTTGGGCATGGCTTGGAGGTGGAGGGAGACAAAGGTGTGGATGACGTATTCAATGAGCTGGTCAACGTCATCGACGCTGTCCTCTTCATCCCTCAAGGTACAACTTTTGTTACTACTTTACTACAAGACGCTTGAATTTAGATAAAATTTAGACAATGGCAGCGGACAAAGCCTGGAATCATCCAAGAACGGGCATGGGTAATAGGGATCTCACATACTTTCACCACAAATTGCTTCGAGTAAGTATTAAATTGCTTCGAGCAAGAATTAAGCACATGGCTTTTTAGAATCTTGTCATTGCACAAGTTAGAAATTGTCACTTGTCAATGATAAAATGATATTTGTGCCCCATAAAATAAGCTTGCAATCAATACACGACATCGTCAATATTTTTAGCCTAATATGTTTTCAGCAGTAAGTTCAGCAGTCAATCAAAGTTCCTGTACAAATCACAACTTCGTTGAATGGAATGAAAGCAAACACTGAAAAAGTAGTGTCTGAGGAAAAGCTTCAAAAAGTAAAGGCACAATTTATCGGGTATTCATTCCCATATTTACCAGGTGAATGCTCAAAAAGTTGCAAGCACGAGAAAAAGATGGAAAGAGGAAGGAAACACCAAAATGAGTCATCATAGGTGCCTGTTCCTATCTCTCTCGTAAATGACATCCTCTTCATCCCTTGCTGGCCTGGTGAAGGTGCGATAGCCATCCACTGGCTCCATCTCAGCATGGGCCACTGCCCCCCGCCCCCCATCGCACAGGACCACCTCCGACGGCTGCACCCCGCTCACCCCGTCCACCGACGTCAGCTCTCAAACTCAGCCTCCTCAAACCTCAAACCTGGGAGGGCAGGGGGTAGAGGCCACCGTTTTGGAAGTGAACAGAACCGCCCGAAGAGGGAACAGCCGCCTCTTCCTCGCTAGCGCAGCGGCAGAGGAGCTGCTGAAGTAGGCGATAGAGCAGGACGAAGGGGAGGCCCAGGAAGAAGCACAGCGAACGGCCCACCTCACAACCGCACTTCATTTGTGCCCCACTTCATATGCTGGGGCGCGTATAAACGTCGAGGATCATGTTGTCGAAGGCAGCTGCCGCCATCCACAGGCTCACCAGCAGCAGGATCCACATCCCTTTCCACCACCTCAACTTCTCTTACCCTAAGATCATCTTTTGATGAAAAATCAGTAGCTGCTCACCAAGTGTAAACCCATCGAATGGGCGGAGGGTTGTCCTTGAAGGTCTGGGTGACGATGCAGTGGTGAATGGAGAAAGCTCGGCCTTTTATAAGGCGCCTGGGAGAGGTCTGCCAAAGTATTCTGCTTCGACATTTAGGGTTCAAGGGTGTATCTGGTGCCAGACCTTCTGGCACCCGAAGCACTGGCCGATAGGACATTGCGGACAAATGGGCTTCTGGAAGAATCCTCCGGGACAGGCTACTTTCAGTGTCGTATTAAATCTTCAAAGTGCAAGCTTCTTTATTCGAAAATGTCAGATAGCACTCTTAATTAAACCAATGTTGCAAAGATTCGTTGCCGCTTGCGGGGAAGCTAAGGGATTTACGGGATTATTAATATTTTTGGCTCCCTCATAGCTCAGTTTTCTGTTT
The DNA here is from genome assembly GCA_030248095.1 of Ptycholaimellus sp. GST1_10. Lineage (NCBI taxonomy): Eukaryota > Metazoa > Nematoda > Chromadorea > Chromadorida > Chromadoridae > Ptycholaimellus > Ptycholaimellus sp. GST1_10. The sequence goes on along the minus strand of JASANA010007908.1, from coordinate 4,764 downwards.
TATTATGCAATGGTGCTCTACTGCGCTCAAACAATAAAGCAAGCCAACAAGGTTTTCTCGGCTGTCGCCAGGAGATGAGCGACCATTATGCTGCTCAGCTTTTATTAACGGTCACCTTTTTTTAGGACCGGTGGCTTGTTAAAAATGTGTTTTCAACATTTATATTTAAATATTCAAAATTAATAAAATTTGCACATTAACCATGTTTTTTATAGTAGAAATGTTTTTTTCAAAGCTTTAAAATTTTTTAGTCACTTTTGCCCCATGTTATAGCATATGGCATATTTTCGATTTCTCATCAAGCTTTGTATAATTTATCAAGTTTGTTACCAAAAACTGAACAAGTTTTCTTGATAGGTACTTGCATAAGGGTCAGAGTAAGTATCTCACGAAAGGAAATTGGTAATTTGTCATATACATACATATACAAGTCTAAAATGCTACGGCATTAGAAGCTTATGAATTTTTGATCATCAAAAAGAAATAGACAAGTTGTAACACAATCGTGATCTATATTGATTTGCAACGAGCATAAATTTTAACAGATCCATTTCGTTAGTAATAGTCTTTATAAAAACTTCACTGCTCATTCATAAGCAGGCGGCAATTTATGGCAGAATCCCTTCCTCAGTAGAATAATCTAGTTCTTTTTTCTTAATTTTTGAATAATTTTTATGTTAAATTTTAAACTTTTTATATTTATTATTGAACATTATTACTTTTTAAGCCGCATGAAGAAGAAATAAATGCCCTAATTGAAACATGATTCACAAAAAAAATGATTATAATGCAAATGTCTGCAAAACTTAACTTTACCTTAGCTGGTCTCAATTTGATTTCGATATTGTTCATTTTTTTGCACCTAGAAAATATATTTAATTTTATTATATCTAAAAAAATCAACAAATATTTTTCGATTTAACTTTATGGCTTTTTCGCATTTTTATTTTTTTGCTTTTTTATTTTTGACCGCGGAGCGGCCCGAAGGGCCGCTCCGCGGTCTATAGAGGTTACTAAACTTTTGTCCTCATGTGTATATATATGTGTATGGGTATCTGGAAATGCTGTCCACGGGCGAATTCTCAACGGATTGGGACAAACTTTTTTTTTCCTGAAAGGTAATGAGATTTTAGGAAGATCTGGAGGGGTGGAACCGGTTTCCGAGCATTTGAAACATTACTTTTTTGGGTAGAAAGGTTGAAAATTTGGGTATGCTGTAAAAGGCTCAATTCTCAACGGATTGGGACAAACTTTTTTTTCCCTGAAAGGTAATAAAATTTTAGGAAGATCTGGAGGGGTGAAACCGGTTTCCGAGCATTTGAAACATTACTTTTTTGGGTAGAAAGTTTGAAAATTTGGGTATGCTGTAAAAGGCTCAATTCTCAACGGATTTGGACAAACTTTTTTTTTCCTGAAAGGTAATGAGATTTTAGTAAGATATGGAGGGGTGGAACTAGTTTCCGAGCATTTGAAACATTACTTTTTTGGGTATAAAGGTCGAAAATTTGGGTATGCTGTAAAAGGCTCAATTCTCAACGGATATTGACAAACTTTTTTTTTCCTGAAAGGAAATAAAATTTGAGGAAGATCTGGAGAGGTTTGACAAGTCCCGGAGCATTTGAAACATAACTTTTTTAGGTAGAAAGGTTGAAAAATGGGGTATGTTGAGAGCTCCGCGGTCACCTATTGCGCTCTGCGCCATATACTTGTTTAAATACATTTTCTAAAGTTTTCGTCCTATTTGTGCCAAAATTGCCGCCTGCTTATGAATGAGCAGTGAAGTTTTTATAAAGACTATTACTAACGAAATGGATCTGTCAAAATTTATGCTCGTTGCAAATCAATATAGATCACGATTGTGTTACAACTTGTCTATTTGTTTTTGATGATCAAAAATTCATAAGCTTCTAATGCCGTAGCATTTTAGACTTGTCTATATCTTGTTCATGGGGAAGGCTTTTGATTTTCCACATGAACAAGGCTACTTGTCCACCACGTGAACAACCGAAAAAGTGATCACCCAATCATAACTATGGCACTCTAGGATGGTGCGCCATAAGAAATGCACCTGCACTATGACACTCCTATGACAACCTGAGCATCAATTAATAATGAGGGCAGCGGAACATGTAAAACTGCGCAGTTTAGATGCATTGAAACATTCGGTAAATGGGTAGATGACAAAATCGAGCAAAATCTCTTTCACAAACGTGAATTGATTGAGAAATTTTGCCAGAAAACTTATGAGACCAAATACATCACCAGATTGGCCAGAAAATTTCCTAAAACACGTAATTCTTCGATTTTTGAATTTCGCTTTTGTTCTAAAATGAGAACACTTCAAAGTTAGCGATGTCCTGGTTTTGAACGTTTTTTGGAAGTTTTTTGGAGATTTCTAAAATTCTAAGGCCAAAATCAAAATTTCACGATTTTCGTCATCTGGAGCACACTAAAAGCTTTCGATTGGGGTATATATGTCCATGGTTTCATCCAATACCCAAGGCGCTGAACCTCGGGACACGCAACCACCCAAAAACTCGATCACCCATTCATAACTAGGGCGCTGTCGCGCCCTAGGATAATTTTACCTTAGCTTTTACCCGATTATAATATAGGGTAAATATCATGGTTGATGCAGAAATACCTCAATAGTTTTATGTGTCCACACCCTTGTTATAATTTCAACGGTGTTTTTAGACCAAAAATTTGTGTGAAAAATTAAAAAATGGAGGAGTTTTTTTGGACTCAATGGGAAATATGCGAAATTGATGACTAATTACGAAATTTTGTAATTGGTGAAAGATTGAGCCATATTTTGAGTCAGGGCTGACTTCAAGGCAAACTAAGGGCATAAGCGGATCGGGGTGATTGTAAGCTTTAGATTAATACCAAATAATGTGTGAGTTGTTTTGTGAAAATGACCAGGAAATGGCAATTTTTGTAACTTGAACTCAATAAATCTCAAATTTTCACAAAATTCCAATCTTCCTTTACGTTTGGTGCTGTTGTGAGTTCATTTCTGCGCATTTTTCGCCCAGTTTTTTGTGTTTGCTTGCATAAAAATGTATGTAGATTTAGATTATGCAATAAAAAAAGGTCAAAAATTAGGTCCGTCCCCCCTTGGTGTGATTCATAAGTCCACAAAAAACGCCTCTTAAAAAAAGACAAATACTGAATCCGCGAATTTTGTACTCAATTTTAGTACTGTACCTGTGCGATTGGTGTCAATAGGCACGTGACATCATTATTCTCTGCCACATGAGCTCATAAACTTGGAAAACACGATTCTGCCACACCCATGGGGAACAATGTCTCACGCAATGCCTTACGAAGTAAACACGTTTGCGAGATAATTGCAACATAAAAAACTCCGAGCTAATTAGTTTTTTCTCCTGAGCCCAAAGACTAACCTAAGAGGCAGCGAAGTATTGGTATCCTGAAGATGCTGCCAGTAGGCTCTAAAGCGCCCCGTTTCGTCAGGAAAACTGAATCTCTGCCCGTGCAAGAGGAATGAGAAATCGGCGCTGTCTCCAGCTGCCTGCAACTGCTTTTCCTCAGTCTTTCGATAAGAACTTAGCCATACCGCAGTCAAAGCTTGGTAAAGGACAATTCCCAGCATCCCGTCTGCCCTCAACTGTTGATTTGTTTCTCTCGTGTCGGACTGCTTTATGGCTGCCTGTGCTTGCTGGCAGAAGGCCCGTTGCCATGGCTATATTGTGACGCTTTGCTCTGTGGGCATTTATTCGCCTGAGCTGCGGTCTGCGGTGGATTGAAGATGATTGTAGGAACAAGAAGGGGGCCAGCAGAGCTGGAGGGGGAGAACGTTGGAGATGGCATGACCTTGCAAGCAAGGTCAACGAGACAGAACATTTTAGAGTGAGGCTCAAGGGCCCTTTTCGAAATGCCTAGACTCTGTGGCTAGCCGAGGATGCGGCGGAGCAAGCTCCATCACCTACCAACCTCCTATGAATGGAAAAAGTACGTACCGGTTGTGTGTGAAGATGGCTTGAAGTGCAGGCGCCACCAGCGAAGCACTGGCCATCCAAGCAGCAGTCTTCGCAGGCCCCTTCCACTGGATCCTTCTTCCCTCTTTGATTCGCCCCATCAGCTTTAATCTAAAATTTGGTTGAAGATGATTGTAGGAACAAGGGGCCAGCAGAGCTGGAGGGGGAGAACGTTGGAGATGACATGACCTTGCAGGAGGCCCAACCAGACAGAACATTTTAGAGTGAGGCTCAAGGGCCCTTTTCAAAATGCCTAGACTCGTGGCTAGCCGAGGATGCGGCGGAGCAAGCTCCATCACCTACCAACCTCCTATGAATGGAAAAAGAACGTACCGATTGTGTGTGAAGATGGCTTGAAGTGCAGGCGCCACCAGCGAAGCACTGGCCATCCAAGCAGCAGTCTTCGCAAGCCACTTCCACTGGATCCTTCTTCCCTCCTGATTCGCCCCATCAGCTTTAATCTAAAATTTTGTTGAAGATGATTGTAGGAACAAGAAGGGGGGCGAGCAGAGCTGGGAGGGTGAGAACGTTGGAGATGGCATGACCTTGCAAGCAAGGTCAACGAGACAGAACATTTTAGAGTGAGGCTCAAGGGCCCTTTTCGAAATGCCTAGACTCGTGGCTAGCCGAGGATGCGGCGGAGCAAGCTCCATCACCTACCAACCTCCTATGAATGGAAAAAGAATGTACCGTTTGTGAGTGAAGATGGCTTGAAGTGCAGGCGCCACCAGCGAAGCACTGGCCATCCAAGCAGCAGTCT
>JASANA010007907.1:0-20685 GCA_030248095.1 Ptycholaimellus sp. GST1_10 | reverse complement strand
TCCTTCATCCTATCCCTGTTCCCAAAGCAGAGCCAGAGAAAGCAGAAGAGGAGGAGGCGAGTGAAGAAGCAGCCGATGAAAACGCCCAGAAACTTCGCTGCAAGTACCGCAGCTCCTGCTATGAGAGTGGGGTTGTGCCTAAGATTGTGCACACTGCCCCTGTGAGTGTGGAGGCTGAGGTGGTCAAGGATGAGCTGAGCGCAGCAGCTGCTGAGACCAAAAAGAAGCTGAAGTGCAAGTACCGCAGCTCCTGCTACGAGACCGGAACCCTGCCCACCATCCTCCACCCAATTCCTGTCCCCAAACCAGAGCCAGAGGAAGCAGAAGAAGAGGAGGCGAGCGAAACCGCTGATGAAAAAGCCCAGAAACTTCGCTGCAAGTACCGCCCCTCCTGCTATGAGACCGGCGTGGTGCCCAAGATCGTGCACACTGCCCCTGTGAGTGTGGCGACAGAGGTGGCCAAGGATGAACTGAGCGCAGCAGCTGCTGAGCAGCAGAAGAAGCTGGCCTGCAAGTACCGCAGCTCCTGCTACGAGAGTGGCCAGCTGCCTGATCTGAGCAAGCCTCCGCCTGCCCCGGTGAAGAAGGAGGAAGTGGAAGAAGAGGAGGAGACGGATGAGCGGAAAGCAGAACTGGAGAGGAAGAAGCGGTGCAAATACCGCAGCTCCTGCTACGAGACCGGAGTGGTGCCCGAGATCAAGCACGCAGAGCCTGTCCCAGTTGCAGCCAAGGAGGCACCAGTCGAGGCCATCTCAGAGGTGCCCATTTTCATTCCTTTTTCAATTTATATCGCTACTTTTCAAATGGCACCGCTCAATAATTGAAGATAGCAAATTTTTCTTCCCTCAGCTTGTATGGCTAAATTCGAGTGGAAACGGCTGCTGTCATTGACAGGCCCGATCAGAAGCTGAGCGCAAACTGCGCTGCAAATACTCCAAGGCCTGCTACGAGGGACGGGCGCCGCCGGAGAAAAACGCCGGCAGTTTCTGGGAACGCCGTCAAGGCATGGCCACAGCTGCGCCCCTCCCGCCCCGGCCCAACCTCACCGGAATCGACATCCTCATCCAGGACCCCAGCCTCTGTCGCTGGCGCAAGTCCTGCAAAGAGCTCATCGAGAAGGCCAAGCACCTACCCATCGCCAGCCCCATCTGCCGAAGCAAGGCCGCCGCCCCCCTGCCGCCCAAGTATGGCAGCCTCCTCAAAGAGCAGTTCCAGCAACGCAAGCTCAACCCTCGCACTGCCTCTTCTACTTCGCCTAAGGAGGAGGAGGAGCAGGAGGAGGAGGCCAAGGACAAAGAAAGACCCACTGGATCTGAACCAGATGAAGAGGAGGAGGACGAGGCTGAGGAGGAGACTGAATCAGACAATGTTCAAGAAGAAGCCAGAGAAGAGACCAGGGCTCAAGAAGATGAAGAAGCTGACCCAGAGCCAAGCTCCGAACCCAGCGCCGCCAGGAGCCTACCCAGCTGAGGCCCCCTATAAGCTCGCTGTCAAGGCCAACTCTTCGCCCATCGCATTCCTTTCGCCGCCGTGCAGGGAGCGGAGGACCCGCAATCTCCCACCCCCTCGCCCTATCCCCCCACGGCAACCCTTTCCCTCTGCTAGGACGTGGAGGACACCGCGCGCACCCCCTCCTACTCTTTCCCCACACAGGCGCCTGAGGCCGCGGGGTCACAGCCCCCCAATTGCTTCCAAGTCGGGCCTCACTCTGCCCCGCCCGCACACTGCCTCGTCGCCGCGCGCGTGAGTCCCCTGTCACTTGCTCTTTCCTTTACACCCCTCTGCTTGGCACCTGGTCAATGAAGAATGCCCCTCGGCCACCCTCACACAGCCCCCCACGCATGCCCCTTTTGCTCAAAACCTGAGGGTCGGCCTGAGGTTTCTCTTGTACCCTGTGCCTGCAATTTATCCTTTTCTGCCTTTGAGAAGGCAAATTTTGTAAGTAGCTGTCTTCTTTGCCTCTATATTCCCTACGGGTTGCCTTTGCTCTATTCACTGTAGCGTGTCCCTATGACTGTGGTACAAAAGCTGCCGCGCGCGAACGAACTTTTCGGCCCCTGCTCTTTGCCCAGGGCCCAATTGTGAGCGAAATCAGGTTTGTGATGCTGGTCTGTTTAGTCTCATTCGCCTCCAATGCCCCCTGTCCTAGAGATCCAGCTATAATACAGAAATATATTACTTGCTCCTACTTGCTCAATGCAGAAGCAACTTGGTCAATCTCCAGAAAGACCTAAGAAAGAGAACAAGAAACTAACATTAGGCTCGACCTCCTTGAGCCACTCGTTGGCGACGTCGTCGTAGTCCAGCTTGCAGGCCACGCTCAGGTCCTTGAACGCTCGCTCCCACTCACCCAGCAGACTAAGCTCAACATAAGGCTTGCTGGAGGCAGCAAGGAAGGCGGAAAAGAACCGATAGGCTCGCCCGCGGAACTTGTAGGCGGCGGCGGAGTCGGGGTTGATGGAGATGGCCTTGTCGCAGTCCCGCACGGCCCCCAGCGGCTTCTCCAGCTTCACCAGCAGCCCCGCCCGCTTGGCGTACAGTAGGGCGGAGGCCGGGTTTGCCGCGATCGCCTCCCCGAACAGCCCCAGCGCCTCCTCCAGCCGTCCATCGTTCATCGCCTTCAAGGCCGTCTAGTCTTCCCGTGGCAGGCAAGGAGAGAGAGGGAGGAAGGGACCTCCATGGCGGCGGAGCGCTTCTGGCCGGAGAGTTCCAGCGCCTCCTCGCTCACCTCCGCATTGGGGTCCCCGCTGGGCAGAGGCTCGTCCGGCTCACCCTTGATCACTCCCGTCTCGTCCAGCTCTGCATTGCTTGCCCATTTTGTCATCCTTTTTTAGGAAGTTGAAAAGAGATGTTTTCGGTTTCAAAAGGATTGCCATCCACTTTTTTGCTGGTATTGAAAATGGTTAGATGAAACTTTTGGATATTGTGAACGTTGTTTTACGCAAAATATGCCAAACGACTTATTTCGGAAAATAGATAGAGTTGGATGACAATGCAGCTTTTGCAAATTTCAGAAAACCCTCTTTGATTCTCCCGCCAATCAATGAAGCAAATCTGGCATTTGCTGATATTGTCGAGAGTAGGGAAACTGGCCTAAGAATAAACTTTACCTGGCTTCTCTGGGCCTAAAGATAGCATTGATTACTAAAAAACTTTTAAAAAGGTAATTAGGAAACCAAGGTCGCTCTCCGGCTCAGGCTCAGGCTCAGACTCCGGTTCCGGCTCTGGCGGGGCGGCTTCGGCCTTTGGCTTCTCTGTCGCCGGCTCCGGCTTGGAGGTCTTCGGCGGAATCGTCCCACCCAGGCTGCAACCAGTCTTTGCTTTAGCAGCAATCGGACCTTTTGATATTTTCCTTTTTTCCAATTTTCGAACACAACACCGAAGTAATAATTTAATTTTTCATTTGACCCAAACTAGGAGGGTAACCTCTCGATGTAGTTGCGGTAGAAGGCGAGCTCTGGCGCCCAGAGGATGTCCGGGTTGGCCTTGCACATGTTCACGAACAGCTCCAGCTGCTCACACTGCATCCCAAGCCCATTCAACCTCCCCCCGCAAAGTGACAAGTGGGAGAAACCTGGGCCTTGAAAGCGGCCATGGTTGTTTTCAAAGTGCTGTTTTGTAAGGCTACTGGCGATAGTGGCTGGGTGAGACTGGGGCCTGGCGGCTTGCGCGAACCTTCTTCCAGGCAAAAGCACCTATGCGCAGTTTCCACGCACCCTTCCCCCCTGCCCTTATCCTCCTACCATGTGCCGCAGTTTGAAATTCGCGCATCCTTTGCATCCATGAAAGTGGCTGCTTAGACGAAGGCCCAAGAGGATGGAGACATTCGCAGCCACCAAGGCCGCCTGCCAAGATTTCCTGGCCACCATCCGCTGCACCAATTCTAGGTCTTCCCTCTTTGCCCTCCCAAAATTCTTTATTCACTGAGCACTGCTTGCAGATGCTCTAAGCCAGAGACAGAGGAGGTTTTCTCGGGCGCCAGCTGTGACCACATCTTCTGCCGGTTTGCAACTTTCCTTCCTCCTTTCAAACCTCAGCAAATGAGCCAGTCTAAAACCCAGGCAATGCGCAGAGGAGGCAGGACAACGTCGGCAGTGCCCCGCCTGTTCAGCTGGTCTGCTGCCGCGCGATTTGCGCCCACACCGCCTCTACAACGACCTCCTGCGACTCGCACTGCAGTTGAAGGTTCCTTTCTTGTCCATTCTTCCAATCTTAGGCTGAGTCAAGTCTAGGATGGACTCTCGGGTTCCAATTTGGGCACCAGTCCTTTGGACGCCACATTGGCGCCTATTCCACAGCTGCGACGGCCAAACGAGGAAGCTAGCCCGCCTGAGGGGCTGGTTCAGTCGGTACGCTTTCTGGCAAGCTGGGATGAGCAGGAAAGAAGGCGGATTGATCTAAGGCGGGAAGAAATGAAGAGAAAGAGGGGCAAGTGGAGGAGGGGCGGAGGACAGTTTCGGAGCCGGCAGGTTGCCTTGCTCTGGATGTCGTCTCAAGCTGGGAGTTTAGGGAATTGTAGTGTCAGTGAATGCTGCAGTGCTGATGGAAAGCGGAGGCGGGAATGCCGCACACTCTGGGACAGGTTTGCTTTTACAGCATTTAGTTTTAAGACTGCATTGAGATCTGCCAAAATTTGTGAATATACTGTGAAAACCTGACTTTTGATCCAGAAAATTCGTTAAAAAGGAAAAAGTCAATATGTTCAGTTGCTCGAAAATAAACACCAGCACAGAAAATGCCTTGTAATATGCTGTTTGAGGAAAAATGGAGGTGACTGAGGAGGAGAAGGAGAATAAGGGCAATGCGGAGTTGATAGACACAAAGCCCGAGCTTCCACCACCAGTCCTCATGCCACAGCCTAAGGCAAGTCCTTTCCCCGCTTTCAAGGGATGGACAGGTCTCATTGACTTCAGAAAACGTCGGTCGGTCGTCGTTCCCTCAAGGCGCAGAGGAAGGGGCCAGTCCAGAAGCCAGCCATGCCTCCTCCTATTCATTCAACCCCTGCGACTTCAGACACACCGGTACTGCCTCTTTCACAGTCAACATACGAGAATGCAATAAATTGCTCAGATACTGTTCGGGGACGTGATGACGCACAGCCAGCTCAACGACTCTTCCCTCCGGCCCGTCAAAGTCTCGCCTGTCAAAGTAGAGCCAAAGGCAAGTCACTAAGAATCATTGCAACCAATAATCTAGTCCATTTTGAAGGAGGAGGTGAAGCCGAAAGGCAAGCCAAGACGCGGCCGCTCTTTGGAATCTGGCAAAAGGAGCAGCGCAGCCAAGTCCAACCGAGCAGAGGACAAACGAAGAGCTTCCATCGCCCAGCCTGTCGCCAATCCGTCAGGCTCCAGGGCCGATGCTTCAGCAGCCAAACGAAGGCCGAGGTGAGGAGGAGGGCAGAAGAGGCTGGGGGGTGTCAGTACTTTGCCGGACAGCTACGCCCTCCAGTCGTGGAGTACCAAGGACTGACAATAGTACCAGGAGTCGGGCGAAGCCAACACAAGAACTTCAGAAAAATTAAAAAAACAAATAGTCCGGCAAAGTCTGTAGTCCGGCAAAGTCCAGAATTTATGTCCGGCAATGTGACAAAAAAAAGTAATAGTCCGGCAATGTACTGGAGGGGGCTGGGGGGTGAATGAGAAGATGTTGCAGCGGTGTGTGGAAGCGGAATGCGAAGGGCGAAACGCCGCTTCACGCTGCGGCTATCAGCGGAGACCTGGCGATGGTGCAGAAGCAGTTGGAGGCCGGAGCCAGCCCCAACACTCGCGACAACAACTACTGGACCCCGCTACATGAGGCTGTTCAAAGAGGTCCCTCTGCTCTTCCTGATCGAAGATGATTTCAGTTGGGATGACTAGGAGGAAGTTTAGCAGAGATTAAAGACTATGAATCCGTAAGATGAAGTGAAATGAGGTGCGAAATTGATTGCAATTTGAGGACATCTGGCAATAGTGCAAGCACTCATAGCGGCCGGCGCCTACGTCAATGCGCCAGCTTCGGACGGGCAAACACCGCTTCACGAGGCTGTCTCCGTCGGAAACTCACAGGTCCCTTCCCTTCCCCACCCCATCTTCCCAACCACCCCATCCAAGCCATGGTTGAGCTGGTGAAGCTGCTGCTGGAAGGCGGCGCGGAACCCTTAGCCCTGGACTGCCAAGGCCTCCAGGCTGGCCAACTGACGGCCAACGTCCAGCTCAAACGCCTCCTCTCCTCCTCGCCTCCATCTCGCCTCCAGAGCCCGGACTCCCTGGCCTTCCCCCGCTGGAAAGGCCAACAGCCGATGCTCCTGCTGCCCTCCACGCTGGAGGACCAGAAGCTGGTGCTCCGCTTCGCCGGCGCCTTCGGGGCCAGCATCTGCAAGCAGAACTGGAAGCCCGCCGTCACCCATGTCGTCGCCGCCTCCGCCGACGAGGGCGCCACCGTCAGAAGGACCACCAAGGTCGCCCACTCTAACTTCCTGTTTAGAAGCAGAGGGGCATGGAATGGTTTGAAGGTGATGATGGGAGTGGCAGCTGGAGCCTGGGTGGTGAAGGAGGCCTGGTGCCAAGCGAGCCTGGAGGCAGGGCGCTTGCTGGGCGAGGAAGAGTTCGAGGTGGCGGCCATCAGCCGCGCCCACGCCGCCAACACAGTCCTCGGCGCCCCCGCCGCCAGTCGCAAGGCTCACCAGCGCGGCGTTTATCCTTCTTTCTTCTTAGCCCCCAAACCTTCAGACCAGCTCACTCTCCCAGGAGCGTGGCCTGTTCCGCGGCCTGAAGTTCTTCTTCTCGCCAGGCCACCAGTTCAAAGGCCCCAACAAGGAGGAGCTGGCTGGGCTCATCCGAACAGCGGACGGAGAGTTGCTGAAAAGGGAGCCGTCCAAGAGCAGCTGGGCTGGGCTGAGTCATGAGCGAGCCTGGCACGAGGCTGGGTCGAAGGCCCCGGCGCCACTCTACGTCGTCTACCAGCCTGGTGGGCCCCCGGCCGCCAGTCCGGCCGGGATAGGGCACCGTCTGGTGAGCCCCACCTGGATCTGTGATGCCATCTCCCAGTTCAGGCTTATTCCGCCCTTTTGAAGACTTTTTATGTGGCTGCTTTTTATGGCGAAAGTTTTGTTTGTAAGGTTTGAATTGTTGGCAGGAATACTTCGTTCATGAAGCTGTTTAGGATGCTAATACAAAGATTACAAAGATGCAAGTAAAATGTTTCTCAGAAAAGTTTTATGGGCTGAGAATAGACATTCATAACAATAAAATCGCAAAAATTGTTTTAGTGGGTTACTCGAAGTAATCAATGTTTTTAAAGAAATATCTGGTACCATCGGCAGGCCAAAGGTAGGTCTCTTTTCTCACAAATTTGCAAATGCCTTGAGTAAAAAGTCAAGGAAATATAATTTAGTTACCTTTCTCTACAGTTTTTGTCCTCTTTTTGCCAAAATTGTCGCCTGCCTCTGAATGAGCAGTGGAGTTTTTAGATGAAATTTCTGCTCTAAATGGTTTCTCAATTGAAATCAAAATGTATCACGATTGCTTTACATCTTATCTTTATCTTTTTGATGATTGAAAATTCATAAGATTCTCATGCTGTAGCATTTTAATCTTGTATTATACATAGAACGCTACTCCGTAGCATTTCAATATTTAATGATTGCTTTGTATACTGCCGGAAAAACTTTATTAAAATAAGGCATTCTTAGTTTAGTTATTTTGAAATATCTAAGAACAAATATTCAGAGATCAGAAATCAAAGACAAAGGCTGGCTGGATCAAGAATGGCACACACTTGGAAGAAAATACAAAGTGCTGCAATGAATAAAACAAGAAATCACTGGCCAGGAATTAACCAAAATCTGTTCAAAATTTAATCTTGCTTTGCACAAAAATATTCACAGCTGAATGGATGAACCTGAAGTCCCGACCCAGTTGCCAGCCACCCGGAACCAAAACCAGTTTGTTTAAATGTTATTTAGCGTTTTTTTATGTGAAAGTGTTTTGCTGTTCTTACAGTTGGGGCAACCTGACTTGGGCGGGCCTTTGTGACGTCTGAAACCACACTGCGTGGGAGTAAGGCCTTGCTTAGTAACCCAGCCTTGAGTGAGTGCGTGAGTGATGTGTGATTGTACTGTTGTCTTTTTACTGTATTTTGCTGTTTTTACAGTTGGGGCAACCTGACTTGGGCGGGCCTTTGTGACGTCTGAAACCACACTGCGTGGGAGTAAGGCCTTGCTTAGTAACCCAGCCTTGAGTGAGTGCGTGAGTGATGTGTGATTGTACTGTTGTCTTTTTTACTGTATTTTGCTGTTTTTACAGTTGGGGCAACCTGACTTGGGCGGGCCTTTGTGACGTCTGAAACCACACTGCGTGGGAGTAAGGCCTTGCTTAGTAACCCAGCCTTGAGTGAGTGCGTGAGTGATGTGTGATTGTACTGTTGTCTTTTTACTGTATTTTGCTGTTTTTACAGTTGGGGCAACCTGACTTGGGCGGGCCTTTGTGACGTCTGAAACCACACTGCGTGGGAGTAAGGCCTTGCTTAGTAACCCAGCCTTGAGTGAGTGCGTGAGTGATGTGTGATTGTACTGTTGTCTTTTTACTGTATTTTGCTGTTTTTACAGTTGGGGCAACCTGACTTGGGCGGGCCTTTGTGACGTCTGAAACCACACTGCGTGGGAGTAAGGCCTTGCTTAGTAACCCAGCCTTGAGTGAGTGCGTGAGTGATGTGTGATTGTACTGTTGTCTTTTTACTGTATTTTGCTGTTTTTACAGTTGGGGCAACCTGACTTGGGCGGGCCTTTGTGACGTCTGAAACCACACTGCGTGGGAGTAAGGCCTTGCTTAGTAACCCAGCCTTGAGTGAGTGCGTGAGTGATGTGTGATTGTATTGTTGTCTTTTTACTGTATTTTGCTGTTTTTACAGTTGGGGCAACCTGACTTGGGCGGGCCTTTGTGACGTCTGAAACCACACTGCGTGGGAGTAAGGCCTTGCTTAGTAACCCAGCCTTGAGTGAGTGCGTGAGTGATGTGTGATTGTATTGTTGTCTTTTTACTGTATTTTGCTGTTTTTACAGTTGGGGCAACCTGACTTGGGCGGGCCTTTGTGACGTCTGAAACCACACTGCGTGGGAGTAAGGCCTTGCTTAGTAACCCAGCCTTGAGTGAGTGCGTGAGTGATGTGTGATTGTATTGTTGTCTTTTTACTGTATTTTGCTGTTCTTAATTGCAATTGAAGCTTTCTTTGCAGCAGATTTATTGCAGTTGGAGCTTTCAGTGACAGCGGCAGCCTTATCAAAATTAAGATCTAGCAATAACCCTTAAAACGTTCACATGGGTCGAAAAGCGGGGCTGGGCGCTGACGGTCGCTACGCTCCCTCGCGGCAGCCCAATTGTCTCTACATTAATGTTGTCTTGACTCTTTAAAATTTATTAAATTTTTGTAAAAATGTTACACGGTTACATAAGCAAAATTAAGATTGTTAAAATATAATTTTGCGATCCATGTCATCAGAATTGGATTCATGTCATCAGATAATTCAGATTCTTAAAAATAATTTTATATCGGACGAATTTTGAGCCCAACGGAATTGCATGTAGGAAACGAACAACGGTAATTTTCGGTCAATCATTGCCCTCCAAGTAGAGAGAATTCACAAACGTTAATTATATTTCGTAACAAAGAGCAGGCAATAATGGACAACATAGTATAAATCGGCATCTAGTAGGCATCAAGTAGTAGGCATCAAACTGCTTTGTTGAAGAAGTAGGCGGTTGTATCATAGCGGCGGCCTTCGAAGATCTGAAAAAAGACTCGGTAATTGCAGAGATTTAGGAAAGGTGGAAAGAAGTGAGGAACTGGGTACGCCTGGATGGGAGAGGGGATGAAGCCGGGGAGTTGGATTTGGGTGTAGTGAGGGAGAAGGAGGGTGAAGGGGAGGCGGACGCTGGCCAGGAGACTGGGTAGGAAGGAGGCCTCTAGGTGTTCCTGGAAGCCGAAGAGGCAGAGGCGCTCCAGGGTCGGCGGCCAGGGCAGGCCCTGCAAGGAGTGCACCCAGGGAGTGTAGTTGTCCAGACGGAGATGGCGAAGGCACGGCGTGGTTGCCAGGAGCGGCTTCAGAGGGGCCCAGATCCGGTGGGGGTGATGAAGGTGGAGTGAGCGGAGACCGGGCGGCGGGGTGACGCTGCTCTGACTGCCCATCTCCAGGCACTGCAGCCCCGGCGCCAGCTCGCTCAGCCCCTGCATCTGGTAGCAGCCGTCGCCGAAGGAGAGGAGGCGGAGGTGGGGCAGGCGTCGACTGCCTCGCAGCTCCGGTGGGGGGCGAGGGAAGATCCTCCTGGCCCTGGCCTCCGGGCAGATGAGGCGGGGGCTGAGCAGGCTTGTCGGGAGGCTGTCCCAGAGGCTGTCAGGGCCTTCCAGTCGCCAGAAGTGGAGCTTGAGGTGCTGGAGGCCGGGTGCTAGGTGGGCAAGGGAGAGTGAAGGGAGACGGGAGGCGTGAAGGCGGCGCAGGGCTGGCAGGGGCTGGGTCCAGGAGAGGACGAGTACGGGGGATCGATTGCTGGGTCGAATCTGGAGTCGGCGGAGGCGAGGCAGAGCCGCCAGCTGGCTCCAGCCTTCATCAGCCATGCGCAAGGACTCCCAACCGCTGAAGCTCTCCAGGTTCGGAGCCAGCCAGCTCGCCCTGGAAGTCGTAGACGTGGAGACGACGAAGGCCCTGCTTCACAGTCTTGCCAAGACAGCCGCTGCGGAAGGAGAGACTCTGGAGGGAGGCTGGAAGAGCGTCCCACAGCTCCGGCCTCATGTCAACGGAGTCCATGCTAAGGCTGCGCAGATTGGGCCACAGCTGGGCCTGGAGGCAGGAGAGGAGGTGCGTGTGGTCCAGGGCCTTGAGGCGAGTGAGAGAGGTGAGGTGTTGCTGGGGCAGTAGGAGGACTGTCTCGAGGCAGCACAGTCGCAGTGCATGGCGTGGGAGGGCGAGGAACTGCTCCAGCTGCTCACTGCTCCAGCGCGCATCAACCTCAAGTAAATGAAACACTAATGTATACGTAAATGAAATATTGGTATGAACGAACTGGCATGAGCCCAACCTCCAGCGATGCGTAGGGCAGGGGCCAAGGCTGTGCAGCGTTGGACGAATGAGGGGCGGAGTAGTGGGGCAGGGCCTTGAGGTGCTGCGCGGGCTTGCCGTCAGCGAGGAGGGCGCAGAGGTAGGCCATCTGGGGGTAGGCCGCCTTGCCTCCGCTCAGTGCAGCCAGCACACGACGCAGCACCAAACCCTGCAGCACCTCTTCCGCACGTCCAGTCCACTCTCTGCAACCAACAGGGCTTATATGTAACAATAAACCTAGCCATAAAAGACTAGTTAGGTTAACGTGGGGAGTAAGAGAACGTTAGATGGCATGTTAGATGATGAATGCTGCAGCTGAATTATGATAGCTGCAAATTACTCAATGTATCAACAATGTTGAAAAATAGACCTCGGGTAGGCCTGTGAGTGGGATGGTGGATGGTGAAGAATGTTGGGTTGGGCAGTGCTTGGAAGCAGGTCGTCAGGCGCGCTCAGCATTCTCACTCTGATCAGTAGCTTAGAAGAAGCTCTGTCATCTATCGCCTTAGGCTGAAAATCCGTAGATGCATGAAGTAGAAGGAGAGGCGCTTACGGTTCCAGGCTGAGTAAGCAACTGGGATGTTTGAGGCTCAGAGGCGGATGGAGTATTTGCGACACAGCAGTAGACCCGAATCCGGTACACCATCAGACCAACTACGATCACCGCCACACACATCGCCAGCACGAAGTACTCGTACTCAAAATATTCTATTCCTTCACAACTCTTCCTTCACTTCTCTCCTTCAGATAAAGGCCTAACATCGAGATCGCCCACGCAGTATTTGCCATCCTTTCGGCTGCATGCGGTGCAGGTCTGAAGGCTAAGAGAAAACAGCAGCCCAAAGTCTCGCAACATTTCCTCCAGTTGTATTTTCCTGTTGGACTGAAATAGCATGTCTCTTTGTTTTGATGGAAACCGAGGGCCAGCTTTTAAACTTTGCGCGAAATGACTGCTCGGCCGAAATTGCGCGACGCAGTAAGTTTCGTATAAGCAATTCATCCAAGTTCCATTTTGACTGTTCAACGCTCAATTTCAATGGTAAGATAAATGAATTCATTTCTAATTGAATACACCATCCTTAAGTTTTCCTTATAATATTCATGATTAAAGCATATCAGTCTGTTCATGCGTGAATTTGTTCTTGTGGCATATTAAGTTTTCTAGGAGTTGGTTTTTAAAAAAGGATTCATTCATTGTACACCAAAACGATGTATTGGCAATAATTTTTGCTGCACCTGGGGACATTAGTCTCTTTCCTGCCTTCCGGGATCATCACAGTTAGTTTTCTCAAGGTAGAATATCACATACTTAGCAACATATATGCGAATCTAAAATTCAATAAAAGTGTGCTAATAATTTCAGCAAATAAAAACAGCAAAGTGAAGCCTACCAAAACTAAATACAAAGAGAAAAAAAGAAAGACGTTTTTCATTTGCAACTGGTGATCACTGCCCGTCGTTTGTGAGGCCTTGGAGCAAGCAAAACCTCTTCGAATCTCTTCTATTTGCTGAAGGCGCAGGTAATCACGCCCCAGTACAGTTCGTCTCGCATCTGTCAGTCTCATGCCTTCGCCCGAATGACTAGGATGTAATAAGTGAATTCGAAGGATTCACTTGGTATCGTTACTCTGCTAACCTAGTCACTGAGCCAACGTAAAGAGCATCTGGAAAGATGACCGTCGTTCGTAGGTTGCAGTTGGCCAGCGTCCAAGAATTGAGTAGGTAAGGATTCGCAACCAATACGAAGGCTATGTTCTGGTTCGAATGCTGGAGAGCTCTTGGGGCATCAGCAAATTCCAGGTGGCAGGATTTTGGAAAGCACCGCTTGGTGCGCACTCTCCAATTCTGTCAGCCTTTTATGGCCTTTTCAAAGCAATGCTGGTCTGCATGGACCTGTGAAAGAAGTTCCAGTAGGGGCCAGTGGAGTCGGTGTTGGCCATGAGCAAAGCGTGACTTCCAGTCCCCACGTGCCAACGAAAGTCCACCGCACCAGCCTCCTAGGCCTCCAAAGCTCCCTGTCAAGCAATTGCTTCACGTCACTCTCATTCACTTCTGTCACTGCGGAACTGCGCATTTCCAGTCCCCCGTCCAGTGACGGGGGAAGATAAACCACTCGCAACGATAGTTGGAGCCTGTACCAGGTACCAGCCTGTACTAGGCTATGTTGGCAAGGCTCAGCAAGGCTGATGGAAGTGAACTCTTTGCAAAAGCATCAGAGCCAGTAGCGCGGAAAGAAAAGGGCAAAAGGACCCGGGCAAAATGGCCTGGGGGGAGAGCTTGAGACTGGGCTGTAGGCGACTAGCATCATAGAGTAGAGCCAGATCAGGCCTGCCCAACGGTCCTATGAAGCTGCCCACAAATTCACGACGCTCCCAGTTCATGACGACCCTCCAATTCTTATAGGTGCAAAAATCCTCTCACTCCTCACTTTGACGCGAAGAGGATAAAGAACCATGGCTGGGAGAAATCCACGTGATCATTTTCAATCAAGGCCATGGACATTGACAAATTCGCAGTCTCCTGGAACCTCAGGTTCTTGTTTGGCCAAATTACCTAGAAATGGTTGCATTTCGCTTGGGCAAAGGCAGCCTATGCAGCTTCCACAGAGGCCAAGGCCAAGCTCTTAAGCTGGATGGAAGCAGAAAGTCGGCATTTCCTGGTAGGATGTAGGGCAGTGAATATACAACTGGGTAGATTGTCGAAAAGTTTTGTCGCTATTGGCACCACCAGCGAATCGTTTTCCATTCTAGCGAACTGACCGGCCTAATCAAGCTGGTTGAAAAAATGAAACTATAGACTGTCAGCCTTTTATGGCATTTTTTTCTGGTGCAAGTGAAAAATGGAGATATCAGGTGTTTGCAGCATGCTTGTCGAACCCAGCTTTTCTAACCTCCACTGAAAAGGTATTGCGCTAGCTCTAAAGGGGGGAACACTCTGTATTCTATCGAAAGTTTTGTCATATTATTTTTCAGTTTATCGAAAAGCATTTAGCAAGCATGAGGAGCGAGGTCTTAACATTAGGTTTATTAATCTATTCTTCCTCGATGCATTCAAGCCCACTCTTAAGAAATCGTCAATAAGCGTTAAAAATGATTTGACAAAATACTTTTGAAGAAAATTGTACCTGCCATCTGCTACTCGCATCTGTCAAAACCGTTCACATTTTTAATGATATGCTAAGAGCTAGCAAATTGTTGGATAGGTGGTGAATGATGAATGATCAATAATCTTCAGTCGAAAATTTACCCCAAAATGTACTCATGCAATACAGTAGACCTTATCTAAAATTCAAGCATAAAATTTAAATATATTTCGAGTTTTTCTAAAGTAGTATGGCAATTTCAAATTCCAAATTAGCTCAAAGCTATTAATCAAAATATGATATATGCAAAAATATTCTCTCATGCAATACAATGAAAATAATATATTCAAAAATGTTTTCTCATGCACTACATTGGTGCCTTCACTATAAAATTTCGGCATTTTCTAGTTTTCTCAAAAGCACCCCGAGTTAACCTACAATTTCCTTGAAAAGCCAAACTTTCTGCCAATATGATCATTCTATGGATTTTGGCGTTTATTTTTGTGCCAATTGTGTCAAAGAGGTACATCCGCTGTACACCCGCATGCCAGTTAGTGCCTGCAATTTAGCTGACAAAGCCTATTTGTCTTTATTATATTTTGATCACACCCTCTCCGCTACTGATGTCTCAATTAGCTTGACGAAATCGCTTAAATAGCCTCTCAGCCTTAGACAAACAGTCTTAGAAACCCCGGATCCTAATTGAATAGTTTGGAGGAGGGCGATGATTAAGGAACAATATAATAGAGATCATTATATCTTGCACCGATTCAAGTTGGTTGAAGACCCGGAGAGTATTGCGATATAATGTATATTCCATATTACATGAAGCAATGTCGGAGGTATGACGGGAAGGTGAGTCTTCAATATATTTTATTGCGCGGCCAAGGCCCGCTAATACAGTTACCCCATTTTTCGTCCGTCTGTCCGCATATATATGAGTGTGTGGTTCCGGAGCCCGTACTCCTCGGTTTTTCAACGAAATTGGCTGAAATTTTGCATGAAAGACCGTCTGGGTGGTGGCTCGGGACGTTTTCTTAGAATGGGCGAAATTTTTTGTTTATCGCCCAATTTTTAAATATCTGAAATAAAAAATTGAGAATTTGGATCAGATAAGGCATCTTTGTACATTAAGATGGCAAAATTTGATGAAAATACAACTGTTCCGGAATTCGCCCAATTCCGGAACTGTTCCAACTGTTCCGAACTGTTCCGCGGAACTGTTCCAACTGTTCCGGGCCGGAACTGTTCCGGAATTGTAATATACCCTAATTCTAATATTTAACAAAGTTATTGAGCAATTTTTTATTATTTTTAAAATTTGAACTCACATGAAGGCCACAGGATTAAAGGACTGCAGTCCGTAGTTAGTTTGAAAAAGGCCCCGCACCTATTCGCGATAGGCGATATTACCTTGCTTCTTTGGTCTTTTTCGTTTTTGCGCGGCCAAGGCCCGCTTAAGCTGTTACCCTATTTTTCGTCCGTCATTCCGCATATCTTATTATATACGCGTGATGCCATTTTGGGAGGGGTCTTGGCGCCACCTGGATTCTCAACTTATCCTTGCATATGATAGCTTTATGCATCGGTCTTGAAGAGTTATGAAATATTTTTTGGGGTTATCGATGCACAGAAAATGATAAAAATATGAAACAATCGAAAACGTTCCCATTTTTGCGATTTTTGGGCATTTTTTGACTATGAAACTTCATAGCTCCTCTATTTTCCAACAGTTTATGTCGGATTTTTTTTTAAATTCATGCCCCATCAATTCTGTGTCAATCCCTGTCCTGATATTGCCAACATTAAATCAAAAATCACGAAAAAAATCAAATCAAATGAAGTGCATTTTTTAGTTTTTTGGCCTACTCAGTTAACTGATGTAGGATGAATGCATTAAATAAGATATCTTGAGCTAGGCAATTACAACACCTCTGCGGTACAACTGCGGCATAACATAATAATTTCATTATGTTTGCCTTGCATATGATTGCAATGTATCTGTTTTAATTTATTTAAGGGTCTATGATAATTATGTTTTTCTTATTTTAATTCTTATTAAATTGATTCAAATTCGATATTCAACTTATTTTTCCAAATGCATAAATGCAATTGATCAAAATGCAACAAATGCAATTGATCAAAAGGGTGGCCGCGCGTAGCGCGGCCACTGACAAATATGACTAGTATATATATATATATGTGTGTGAACAGCCGGTACTCCGCGGTTTCTCAACGAAATTGGCTGATTTTTTGCATGAAGTTCCGTCTGGGTGGTGGCTCGGGGCGTTTTTTTGCGATCGGCGCCATTTTGCTTGGTTCTAGATTTATGGTCAAAAAACCTCGATAATAGAGAACTTAAAATTCGAAAATTTTTCGAAAAATTGAATTTTACTTGTATTAATTATTGATTATTATTTAGATTGATGTTTATCATTTAAATGCCTCAGAAACCCAAAATAGACCGAGATTAATTTGTTACATTTTACTTTTGTTTGTCATTGTGTCATTTGTTTGTCATTGTTAGTCTTTTGTTTGTCATTCATCTCAATGCTTGACCAGGTGAACAAGGCCGCGCATCTATTGGCGATAGCCGATAATACCTTGTTTATATTGCTTGTTTTCTTGTTCTTTTTCCTTTTTATGCAATGAGGTTGTGTTAGCCAGTGGTACGACCGCCGCTGACATCAACGACCACAACAGCCAGAACCACCACCTTACCCCGCTGCAACCCCTTTAGATACCGCTGGCCATGCAGGGGATGATCCCACTATCAAATCCCATCTGGCAGATGATAAAAGCAATAGTTAACCTACTACCTAAGCACCATAAGAGACATCTAAGAATTGCTTTGTTGTTATCATTTTGGAATACTTCATCTTTGTCATCAGCTAGATGGTGCGGGTCGTTTAAAAGCAGCTAGTTTAAAAGCATGCACAAAAGTGGGTTAGTTTGTACCGGATAGTTTGTGCTGATAGTTCCTATAAGGATTTGCTGGGCGACGCTTTCCCTTCTTTAGCAGCTTTTATGAGGTAGTTTGCCCCCCCCCCCAATGTGAGGCATTCAGAAATTTTTTTTTGCGTTTGACGCGCCGCTAACGTAAAAAAAAAGTCCCGTCTATAAAAGATATCCGACTAAAATACCGGCTATTTTATATATTTAATCGGGAGCTCGATATTTTTATATTAGCCGGTATTTTATATTTACCGACTAATATAACGTCAAATATATCGACTAATGCGCCGACTATTTGGTTTTATTTTTAGGCGGAGTAATTCTGCCGATCCTCCGACTAATATAACGTGTAACGCAACGCCTAATATAAGAAAAAATAAAATATAAAATATATAATTGCATTTTTACATGCTCCCATTTTTGCATTTTTTGTACATTTTTGTGTTTTTTACATTCCAACATCACTTTAAGGTGTGGTGCACACTGGTACGGCTGTTTGAAACAAGGGGCTGAGTAAAGAAACATAGACATAGAACATAACTGTTATAACATAAGAAGCTTACTACCCAGATGCTTAATGTTTCAATGTCCGTCCCCCGTACCTATGTTAAAACATAGACAGCTTCTACCCAAATTCGTAATGTTTCAATGTCCTTCCCCCGTCCCTATGTTAAAACTTAAGAAGCTTACTACCCAGATGCCTAATGTTTCAATGGCCTCCCCGCATCCCTATGTTATGACATAGGAAGTCTCATGCATCCTTAGGCTCCGAGTGTTATAACATAGAGAGGGGGAAGGTTATAACATAGGAGTGGGACATAGGGATGGGGGCTTATGACCAGACTCCCCCCCCAAGTCTTCTACCCCCCCCCCCCCAAATTCTACCTCCCACGTAAGTATGCCCCCCACGTAATTACCCCCCCCCCCCAAGTAAGTATATAGTGCATGTCATGTTCGTATGGTCATGCTTTCAAGGCGATTTTTGGTGTTTTTGCACTTGGGGGATCCTGGTCATCGATTTCGGTGACCAGTACCCCCCCCCCAAATGCCAAAATCCCTTGATTGACCAAGTGACATTTGGGGGGGGATAGTGGTCACCAAACTCATATACAGTTCTTGTTTGAATCTTGCGCTTAGTAACACCCGCTGCATAGTTGATAACCTCAAGAATACAAGGCAAAATTGGGGGGGGGGGCAAAACCTTTGCGGGGGGCAAAACTCTTGGTTGGTTCTTGGTTGTTGAAAAACGGGATTGGTTGGCCGGTAGAATGCTTGGGGGGATTCTGGTCATAAGCCGGGATGGGGGGGTACGTAATCCCTGAGCTTCAACATATCCAATCTCTCAAATCCATCTCCTACCTTCTTTCAGCTTTGAATGCCAGAGAAAGGGAGAGAAAAAGGGCCCGCACATATCACAACAAAAGAGATCTTGGCTCAAGGTCAGTTTCCCACAAACACTTTCTCATGCCTTTTGCTCATTGCCACTGGCTGGCTACCGGTCCAGGAGACATGGAGAGAGCAAGAGATGTGCCTTTCAGCACCAGAAAAGCTTCAAAACTCTGAAAAAAGCCATGCCCGAATAGGCGGGGGGAATTGACGGTGGAAAAATTTCACCGACTAATAAAAGAAATCGCGAAAATTTTTCTGAACGTCTATAAATCGATACAACGTTTATATACCGCTTATCATATATTAGCCGTGCCGCACATTGCCCCCCCCCCCCTGTAGGGGGGGGGAAGGCGACGTCGCGGCACCCCCCTGTAGGGGGGGAGGGCGACACCCGTCGCCCAGCCCCCTGTAGGGGGGGGGGGGAGAGCAACATCCGTCGCCCTCCCCTCCTGTAGGGGGAGAGAGCATCACCTGTTGCTAAGCTCTCCCGATGGGCCACAAGGCATCGCAGAAACGCAACCAGAGTCAAATCAAAAAATTTTGCATTGATCCATCTAGTCTCAGATTACTATCAAAAATTTTCTGCAGATTCCGGGCATTCTCAGATTGGGATCAAAATGTTTTTACTGATCCCGGGGATTCTAAACTTGGGATCAAAATGACTGCTGCAGCTTTTCAAAATCGCAGTGGCAATCTCAGATTGAAGACCAGAAAAACTCAGGCCTTTTAGATTTTCAACAAAATTGAAGTTCTTATACTTATACTCAAAATCAATGGAACTGTGACAATTGCAGCTTTTTGAAATTTATTGAAGTCTGGCACAATGAATTTCTTTCAATCTCGCTTTCAATCTGATGCTTCAAAACTGCAATGGCCACAGTTCCCAATTAATTTACGAATCAAAAATTTTCCTCACTTGTTGGTGACAGGCATACGCGACCTTGGCATTCTCATGCAACCAAGCCTAAACTACAAAGCCCATATTACAAGCATGATTAACAAATCCAAATTCACTGCGCACCTGATTAAAAAGTGTCTGCATGCCGCTACACCAAAACTACTCACCCGAGCATTCACCATTTACATACGTCCACAGCTCAAATATGCCTCACCCGTATGGTCCCCAGCAGGCATCGGCGAATCAAATAAAATCGAAAAAGTGCAACGAAACTTCACAAAATTTATCATGCGCCGCTGTCGTCTAGCCTCGCCTGCTGGAGGCTATCATGCACGCCTTTCACTCCTCAATCTGGACTCACTGCACCGCCGTCGCATAACTGCAGACCTGCTATTACTCCAAAAGTGCTTTCACATTTGCCTCTCTAAAAGCTCAGCAGAAAGCTCTCCTTCCCCAGCTCAACAAGAAAATTGGCATGGCTGCCCAGTTCTCTTTCCTTTCATCCACACTGGCCTACGTGGACGTCACCACTTTGCGGTGGTGGGAAGAGTTGGGGGCGGGGGGCAGGCTCTCTGGCCCTGCCGGGTGCAGGGCTATTGGAGGCGGGTCCCGGCGGAGGTCGCGGGTGGACGGCGAAGGCTCTTCCTGAAGGCAATCAACGAGCTACTGGATGCGGACAACGTGATCTAGCCGCAAAATGATTCTTTCCTCCTGCCATTCAGAGTACCACTATGCTTGCTACTCTGTTTTTCAAAACCCGTGTTCTACGGAGTAAAGATCAAGCTCAAGTGTTTCAAATGTAATTGTCTCAAATTGTTTCATTGTTTCAAATTTTTGCAATTTTTTCAAATTTCTGCGATGCCTTGTGGCCCATCGGGAGAGCTTAGCAACAGGTGATGCTCTCCCCCCCTACAGGGGGGAGGGCGACGGATGTTGCTCTCCCCCCCTACAGGGGGGCTGGGCGACGGGTGTCGCCCTCCCCCCCTACAGAGGGGTGCCGCGACGTCGCCCTCCCCCCACAGGGGGGGGGCAATATTCCTGGGTTTTATAGCATCATAGCAGCTAAATTTTGCACGGATGCCACTCAAAAATGCACTTTAGAGAAAAGCACGAGGCATGATGGGCGGCAACCGCAGAAAAACTTTCATCATGATGTTGAAGCTCGTTTTCCGTAACAGTATTGATTCTTCGGCTAGCGTTCAACTTTCTTATTTGTTGCTGTTCCTAAAGTTACACGAAGAAGGGAGTCAAACGGATTCTTTTTTTTTATTCCACTAACTTTTCGTTTTT